>JAJHSJ010000600.1:0-47766 GCA_021015155.1 Magnolia officinalis | reverse complement strand
ACTAAGGTAATTTTAATAACACTAGCAGAAATGCCAAGTGTACTTGTTAGAGTGCTTTTTAAAGGTGCACTTGCCTCACACGTATTAGATAGGACCCTCACTGTTTGGATTCCATGCATTTAAATTCATGTAAGAGAGAAGACTTTATCTAACCAATTTGAAGCATCCACAAGTCGAATCTCTGGCTCCATTCCTCCACAAATTGGGAATCTACAAGATCTAGTTAAGTTGTCGTTGTTCCATAACAATTTGACTGGTCCAATTCCTCCTGCTTTGGGTAATTTGACCATGCTCAAAATTTTGTATTTTTCCAATCAACAATGTTGTTGTAGACATTTCTGAAACCATACATATCTGCATTTTAAAAAAAAAATTGATCTTGGTATGTTCATAGGTATTATTTTGGTTAGCTTCATTATGGCTTACATTACTAAACATGAAATGCAAATTTATTGACCAGAACCAAAGACTTCTGCCTCCACTTCTTTTTCGGTACATTGGCATATATGATGTGTTACCCATACAAGCTCTCATTGTAGTCCAAAAGATCAGTTATTGAATGGTCCTTAGGCATGCTGATTGATGTAAATTTGGCCCATTTTTTCAGACTAATGCAACGCAGAAATTAGAAACTGTGACTTTTGAGCTATAGGCATGCTTCATGGTGGGACACTAGATGAATGGATGGAAGATCCTGCTAAAATCACTCATGCAGCGGGCCCCTGGGGGATGATCCTGTTTGGAAAGACAGATTAAATGTCACTACACCACAACACCATATCACAAATTGGAATGGATATATTTTTGGTTTAAGAATGGCTGCTAAGAATGGTTTAAGCTTTCAAAGTTGTCCCTGGTTTATTAGCGAATGTTGCCATCTAATCATCTTGCTCTATGTCAGAATGTGTCCATTTGGGTGATTTGTTTTATGAATTTTCTTTTATTAGTGGCACTTTTGAGCCTTTCTTTGATATCTTATTTGAACTTCATGCCATTGTATGTGTATCTTGTCATGTATCAGCTAGGGTGGTAACTAACCGAACATCAAGATATTTGAAGGGCTTTGGGTTTGTCACATGCCCTATTATTGAAGAGATGGAGCAGGGCATAAAGGGAATGGATGGTCAGGTAATTGCTCATTGCCTAGGGCCTGCAATGTTCCTCATTACTTTCAGATGTGTTGCACTGGTTTGTACCAATCAACACTCAATGTCTTTAAACGTGCTTGGTTGCTGCAGCTACATTATTGATAAAGCCGCCGGCAACCCCCTTCTATTTTGGTATTTATCAATGGTAAGACATTGTTTTCTAGGTGTAACCCATATATATGATGAATAAATGGGATGATTTTTACACTAGGTGATCCTCATAGTGGGCCAACTATTGAAAGTTTTGGATGTTACATTCACTTAATAGGTTGGAAGTTATATGTTGGATGTTACATCTATGGGATAAGGGTTCCCGGAATAAAACACAGAAGAAGAAAGGAAAACGAAGTATTGAAGATAGCATTCTATCTTTCTTCAATATCTTTGGTGTAGGTCTTTGGGTTCATCAAGTCAGCAAGCTGACTCAGTTGACCCGATGAGATTTTGAGCTGAGTCATCAGGTTCAGGAATGCAAGCCCCAGTTTGGTGTAGGTTTTATGCTACCCTGTTTTCAGATATTGAGTCATCAGATTTTTTTTCTGGTAGTGAGCGTATTTCATTTCAGGCTGGTTAACTGTCATGTAGACCATATATTTTCTGTTAAATAAAATGAAATTGCTGCTGAGCCTGAGGATCGCGGATGAGGCTGGGGCTTGCAGCCTGGCTACACGTGATTCAAATATGCTTCTTTCCTTTATATTATGATTTAGATGTGTATAGATATTCTATGAGTTTTTGCAATCCCGCATTTGAATCATCATTTATGCTTATGATTTTAATGCACCAAAAACCACCCATGCAATCTTAGACCTGCAAATGCGTCAGCATATCAAGCTCATGGACTTGACATGGATATGTTTGATGTCGCCTAGGTGTATAACCAGTTGTCCATTCCAATGTTACCAAGATCACCACCCACCTCATTCTTTTTGACAAAAAAGAAAATGAAAAAGAAAAAAGGTGGCACTTCTAGCAGTCATAGATATTACTGTCTCCTCAGCCCCTAGAGTCTGCATTTGAATGTTCTGATTTCTTTGTGCATGCAGTTTTTTCCATTGAATTCAATATCAGTGAGTTTCTCAAATGTAGGATGTTTTGTTAGCAGTGATTTCTTTGGTCTGATTCCTTTTACTTTATACTAATGTTTTTATTCTCAAAGTTTAATTTATCTATTTCATGATGGTGTTTTCTCATAGGATGTAAGCTCTGGTCGAGGACTACATTTTCAGTGGAGGCATTTCTCTATGTCGGTATTTCAGTATACTAATGAGGAAAAAGCTCTCAAGGTTAGTTCATTTCCACTTAAAACATCGAATAACTAGATAAATCAGCTGGTATGTACATTGCTCACTTGTGCGATACTACCCAAACTACACTTCTGTTTTTGCTGTTGATTTATAAGTTTGATCTGGAACTGCAGATATTTCCATGGGATGTGTCTCGCATTTGAGCATCAACGTAGGGAAAAGCAATCCCACAAAAACAAGACTGATTTAATTCCATCTTCAATAGACAACAAGGTGCATTCTTACACACACTTCTTATTGTAATTGGCACATTCTTGAACATGTTTATTTTAAAATTTCGATGCATTGAATTGTGAAAGGATTTATGACTTTGAAAATGAAAGAGAGAGGCTCATTATGGAGAAGGACGCAGTCATTCAAGAGCATGCTTCCCTGGAAATTAATTGGTTTCTTTAAGACATAGATAAACAGCCTCACTGCAGAAGTAGATAACCTTACAAGCAAGGTGCTTAAACTTACAATCTAACCCTTTTTGCTGAACAAAAAATGCACGCGTCTGTATTGCCTTTTCTATTGCAAGTTAGTTCCGTAAAGAAGGAATGTGATCAAGCCAATCTGAGCTCAATTTGAGTCATTCAAAGATGAAAGAATGTGACGCTGAGATCAGTGCCATTCAATGCCATTGTCAAGGAGCAACAGAAGTTTCAACATAAAATTAGTGATGCAAATGTTGAGAGGAAAAATTAGAAAATGAGGTACTTGCAGTGGTTATTCTGTTCCTATTTTATTTTACTTGCTTGATCTATGAAATTGTGTATGTGTTCTTGATAGAAACCCACTCTTTCCTATTCACACAGATTAAGCGAATGGAGATGGAACAGAAAGATCGCTCCCTAAAGGTAGATAAACTACTAGAAAGGCATAGTTGGATTGCAGCTGAGAAACAATTATTTGAAAAAAGTGGGACAGATTATGACTTCTCATCTCATGATCCTCGTAAATCAAGGGAGGAGCTTGAGAAACTTAAAGTTGAACAATCTGGGTGTGTGATTAGATTACTTGTTGTGTTGTTTCCTGTGCTTCTTTGTTTTTTTTTTTTTCCATGATAATGAAATAGTATGATTCAACACCTAATTAATGTTTGGTTTTGCATTTTTTTTGAAAGAAGAAGTTAATGGACATGCATCTTAGTTAATCTGATTGATTGCTTTCAGCCTTGAGAAGAGGGTCAACAAAAAAGTTATGGCAATGTTCGAGAAAGCTGAATATGAATACAATAACTTATTATCCAAGAAAATATCATTGAGGTATATTGCTTTATTTCTCAGCCTGTAAAGGATCTCTTTTTTTTTTTAATTGAATTTGTTTATGTCTGAAGTTGTTTGTTGACTGTATTCTTCTCTTGCTTAGAATGATAAGTCAAAAATCAAGAAGGTGATTGTAGAGCTTGATGAAAAGAAGAAGGAAACACTAAAAGTTACTTGGGTTAAAGTGAAGAAGTGAGTCCACTTCTCTGCTCTCATGTTTCAGTTCATATTTTGTGCTTTCTAGTTGAAAATCCAGAATGCCATTTACTTTTGTTGGTATATTTCAGCGAAAGAAATTTCCTTTTCGGATTATGTTAGTGTGCGTGATTTCAGCGTTTCAGATGGCTGAAACTATGGCCCAAATTATATTATCCGGCTTCCTTGAATCCCTGGATCAGACGAATTCGGTGGATCCCGGGGATAGGCCGTGTTTATGTATTTGCTCGAAATTAATGGAGTAAACCCGGATGTGCGTCGGAGCTATCCGGATGAGCGGAGGTCCCTAAAAGGTGGGAACCGCTATTATGACCATGATGAAGCTGTCCATTTCCTATGGACAACATTGGAGGGGCCTGACCATTTGGATAGGTCGTGTTTATGTATTTGCTCAAAATTAATGGAACAGACCCGGATGTGCGTCGAAGCTATCTGGATGAACGGGGGTCCTTGAAGGTGGGAACTGCTATTATGACCATGATGAAGCTGTCTATTTCCTATGGACAACATTGGAGGGGCCTGGCCATTTAGACAAGCCGTGTTTTATATCTATATTTGCAGGGACCACACCCTTAACCTAAAACTCAAACATAAACTCGATCTCGAACCCGAATCCAATTTCCTAAACCTAAACCTTAACGTATTCTCAAATCCCTAAAGCTAAACTTACACCTAATCCTAATCTCAACTCCCTAACCTAAACCTAAACCTAAACTTGAAAACCCAAACCTATACCCGAACCCGAACCCGAACCCGATTTCCTAAACCTAAACTTATAACCTTAATCTAAACCTATTCTCAAATCCTAAAACCTATAACCTAAACCTAAACCTAAACCTAAACCTTAACCTATAACCTAAACTCAATTCCCTAAAACTTAACCTATAACCTAACCTAAACCTAAACCTATAACCTACACTTATAACCTATAACCTAAAACCTAAACCTAAACCTAAAACCTAAATGTATTCTCAAATCCTTAAACCTAAACCTACACCTAATCTTAATCTCAACTCCTTAACCTAAACCTAAACTTGAAAACCCAAACCTAAACCCGATCCCGATTTCCTAAACCTAAACCTTAACCTATTCTCAATTCCCTAAAGCTATAACCTATAACCTAAGCCTAAACCTAAAACCTAAATGTATTCTCAAATCCCTAAACCTAAACCTACACCTAATCATAATCTCAACTCCTTAACCTAAACCTAAACTTGAAAACCCAAACCTAAACCCAAATCTGAACCCGAACCCGATTTCCTAAACTTAAACCTTAACCTATTCTCAATTCCCTAAACCGTAACCTATAACCTACCTAAACCTAAACCTATAACCTACACTTATAACATAACCTAAACCTGTAACCTTAACCTAAACGTAAAACCTAAACTTAAACCTAAACCTGATCCCGAACTCGAATCTGAATCCCTAAATCCTTAGCCTAAACCTAAAACCCAAACGTAAACCCGATCTCGAACCCGAACCTAATTTCCTATACCTAAACCTTAACATATTCTCAAATCCATAAACTTAAACCTACACCTAATCCTAATCTCAACTCCCTAACCTAAACCTAAACTTGAAAACCCAAACCTAAACTCGATCCCGAACCCAACACGATTTCCTAAACCTAAACTTATAACCTTAACCTAAACATATTCTCAAATCCCAAAACCTATAACCTAAACCTAAACCTAACCTATAAACTAAAACCTAAACCTAAATGTATTCTCAAATCCCTAAACCTAAACCTACACCTAATCCTAATCTCAACTCCCTAACCTAAACCTAAACCTAAACTTGAAAACCCAACCTAAACCCAATCCCGAACCTGAACCCGATTTCCTAAACCTAAACCTTAACCTATTCTCAATTCCTTAAAGCTATAACCTATAACCTATAACATATAACCTTAACCTAAACCTATAACATATAACCTTAACCTAACCTATAACCTAAACCTATAACCTTAACCTAAACCTATAACCTAAACCTAAACCTTAACCTAAACCTCAACCTATAACCTAAACCTAAACCAAAACCTATAAACTGAACCTTAACCCATAACCTATAACCTATAACCGATAACTTAACCTTAACCTAAACCTAAAACCTAACCTAAACTTAAACCTATAACCTAAAACCTGAACCTAAACCTAAATGTACTCTCAAATCCCTAACCTAAACTACTACACCTAATCCTAATCTCAACTCCCTAACCTAAACCTAAACCTAAACTTGAAAAACCCAACCTAAACCTGATCCCGAACCCGAACCTGATTTCCTAAACCTAAACCTTAACCTATTCTCAATTCCCTAAAGCTATAACCTATAACCTACACCTAACCTAACCTAAACCTATAACCATAACCTAAACCTAAAACCTAAACCTGAACCTAAAACCTAAATGTATTATCAAATCCTTAAACCTAAACCTACACCTAATCCTAATATCAACTCCTTAGCCTAAACCTAAACTTGAAAACCCAAACTAAACCCGATCTCAAACCCGAACCTGATTTCCTAAACCTAAACCTTAACCTATTCTCAATTCCCTAAAGCTTTAACCCATAACCTATAACCTAAACCTAAACCTTAACGTATTCTCAATTCCCTAAAGCTTTAACCTATAACCTATAACCTATAACCTAAACCTAAACCTTAACCTAAACCTAAACCTATAACCTTAACCTAAACCAAAACTATAACCTTAACCTTAACCTATAACCTATAACCTATAACCTAAACTTATAACCTATAACCTAACCTTAACCTAAACCTAAACCTAAACCTAAACCTAACTAAACCTAAAACCTAAAACCTAAATGTATTCTCAAATCCCTAAACCTAAACCTACACCTAATCCTAATCTCAACTCCCTAACCTAAACCTAAACCTAAACTTGAAAACCCAAACCTAAACCCGATCTCAAACCCGAACCCGATTTCCTAAACCTAAACCTTAACCTATTCTCAATTCCCTAAAGCTTTAACCTAAACCTAACCTAAACCTATAACCTTAACCTAAACCAAAAACCTAAACCAAAACCAAAACCTAAACCTATAACCTTAACCTAAACCTAGGTTTTGAGTTTAAAAGTCCATCCTAGGTTTAAACACACTACTTATGTTGGATTTTGTAACATCCCGAAAAATTGAGGGTCGAGCATAACTCAACTCTCGAGTTTCCAGAACATCACTTATGTAACATAGATAATGATGATTGAATGTTGTCTGCATTAATGTATTGAACATGAGTGAGATAAGCCAAAACAACATATCATACTCCAGAGACAGTTAAATTGCCAAGCGGAAGACTGTAATAGATATATAAATTATATAAAAACTGTGGTGAGTCTCCAGAGTGTGATAACATTACCAGGTTAAATAATTACAAGTACAATTCTAAAATATACAATGTTAAGTGTAAGTCTTCTATCCCAGTACCATCGCCCCCGTCAATACAGTTACCAGGTCTTCAGGAGACCCGTCAGAGAGTTACATGTAGGAGAACTCTTCCTCGACATCATAGTAGTAGTCTGGCTCTGCTTCAGGAGTAGCGTAGCCATCCGCAATCAGACAAAGTCTTGGTGGGTGTTCGGAACACCGTCCCGTAACGTGGGAGGTGAGTGATCAACTCAGTGGAACATAAGCATAGGTTAACATGTTTATCAATTCAGTCAAGCAGTAATGATAAAGCAGTAAAATCAAAACACTCCTAACTACTCTTATTAATGCAAGTATGAATGCAGTCATGATGTATGCCCTCACCACACCCTCCCTCGTGCGACACCATCTCACGTTCGCGGCATGCTTTCATCCCTCAGTGCTCCACATCTTCCCAGGCACATGCAATGCATGATGAGCATGATTACCGAGTATATTAGTCCATTTCAAACAGCCGGATTGGGAAACTTAGGTACCTCCCTTGTATCTTCCCAAACATGATCCATTCTAGGGTCGTCAGTCCTAATTAATCTCAGACGATGGTGTGTTTTCTAGGTCACTGCAAAGGCTGCCAGGGTTGTTACGCACAAAGGGTTACACCACTCCCTCATCATCTCTTTAACGATTCATCACTATACAGAAACACGCCTAGTTCATACTCCATACACCGCGACAAAACTCTAAGGCTCACCGCGAGTCTAGAGTATGCTCGAGGTCACTACAAAAGGCTGCCCGGGCTGTTGCTCGCATTCGTTGCACCACTTCCCCATCACATTATCAATGTAGGCCAAACAGCACGAATATAGTGTCCCATACCACCATAATCGGCTCACGAGTTTGGTTGCTCACTGGTCACTACGGGGAGGCACGTGACCCCAGCGTAGGCCGACAGCTCGACCACGGTGTCCCATACCACCATGCCCGGCTCATGAGTCTTAGCGGATCAAGGTACCATGGTTAAAAGGGATTCCACTGGTAAGTTTGGTACCCCAGGTTCAAGCAGAGGCGTCCAAAACATGGTGAACATACATAAGACATCGTGATGACGACTTTTCGGGGACTGACAGCACGCAGCTCGCAGTGCTAATCGAGTGCACATAAAGTGAACGATATGAAGCGCATGAGCACTTCGTGTGGCCAACCACTATCGCCAACCCAAGTACGACTCGAGTTTGTCGAACACATCTCACGTGGCAAAATTGAATCACAGCCACGAATTAAACTCTGGGTACCGATTGTCTGGACTATAATCATAGCACAAACACAATTAATGCAGATAGATAAAGCAGTAGTGGATCAAGATTCAACTCATACAATCAAGGTCTGGTATTATCCGTTTAGGGCTGCCAGGGCTGTTGCACGCATTCGTTGCTCCACTCCCCCATCACCCATGACGAATCATACAACGTAAATATGGATTTAAACATATGCATTACATAGATATAAAATTATAAAGCAGTTGAGCATGTTATGAAGCATAACACAAGCATGAGTTTGTACATGTTCAATTCCTAATCACACAACTATCCAAGAAAGAAATCATACACATAGTTAAAAGAGGTTGAGAATCATATCTCAACACCCTTATACATTACAATTGCTAACTACTACTCATTCAACATTTTTAACAAACACACCTTAAAAATACATACATCACATACATGAATATGTTGATCACATAGGCATTAGGCCAAATCCTTTCACTAGGGAGTTGCCCCAATCATAACACGCGTACACCCACGGGGATAGTCATGGCAAGCAGGAATCCAAGTTTCATATTCATTCAGGTATTTCACAAACACTTGTGCCACACATTTTAATATAAGTAGTGAATATTGGCCGTGGCGTGATTTAGGGCAAATCCTTTCGTCAAAGGGGGATCGCCAATACAACAATCATATATCCATGACAATTAGTCATGGCGAGCACGAATGAGAATTCTATACTCATTTGGTCATTTTCACAAACACTTAGAATACACTATACAACATACATGGTGTATGTTAGCAAAACATGTATTAAGGCTATCCTTTCGCCAAGCAAGTATTTTACGCATATATAATATATTTATACAACAAAAAATAATCATGGCAACCACATCTCTAAAATATATATATATATACGGTACTTTCTACAATACAGTATTTCTACATAGTGTATATTAGTAAAACATGTATTTAGGCGAATCCTTTCGCCAAATAAGTATTTTATCCATATATCGTATATTCATACAACAAATAATCATGTCAAACACATTTCTAAATTTATACGTATACGGTATTTCTACGAATACCTAGAATATGTAAAATTTCATAATCTACATCTTTAATCGAAACAGAAAACAGAAAGCACTGTGTACATGTGCAATTGCATGCAGATCATAAATCTATCATTATCTGACATTGAAAGTGTTGAAAACCATAACCTATACACCTAAAGTCCGCACCTTTTGTCGTAGAATCGTAACGGAGTCGATAGGTTTGCTAAGCTTCCGTATTCGGCAGTTTGGTAACCTATAGAACGAAATAGGTTAGCTATTTCATAACCTACAACCACCCAAGCTCCAAATCAGATTAGGGTTAGGGTTTCTTACCTAAAAACGGGGCTGGAATCGCCGGAAAATAGATGAGAATGGAGCGGTGGAGCTCGTGGAGCGGCAGGGAAGAGTGGGAGGAAGGAACTCTCACAACTCCCACGCTTTCTCTCTCTTTTCTCTCTTCTCTGTCTAGGGTTTCTCTCAAATTCGTATGGCTGCAATGAGAAAAGGTTTAAGGTCTTTATATAGTCTAAAAACTCACCGAAATAGACTCCAAGTCAAAGTATACTTAGGTTATAACCAAAACGGGTCAGTTTCAGCTCAACGGAGGACTTCTGGTCGGGATTCCAGATCACTAACGGAGGACTCCTTGAGGCAAAGGTCGGACTTAAGCTCACTAATGCTAGATCTACGTTCTATTAAGTTTTCATTTCGGTCGGGATTCCAGATCACGCGTGGCAGACCAGTTTCAGTTCAACGGTCAGTGGATCTCGATCAGAGATTTCGAGTACATGTAAATGTGTATGAAATTTCTTCTGATCCAAGGGTGTAATTTGGTCTGATTCTGACGGTCTGGTTGCTTAAAACTGATCAGCAAGCGACACGTGCCAGATTACTATTCAAGATATTTTATTTTGAATTAATTTCACATTTCTCACACTCTTCACTCCGAGCTCAAGCTAATAGCGCTGGGACACTATTTGGATTTGATTTCCGAGATGGTTGTCAAGCCCAGCAAGGCGGTCCTAATTCCTTAACTTCGTGTTCATCGGACTTTCGACGTACGGTCCAGATCTGATACAGAGTTTCGAGATGCTCCTGAGAGTAGTCGGGTAATGAGATTGATCATAGATTTTAGGGTAACCTAGAGTCAATGATTCTACAAGTTTTGGGTCTTGCAGATCGTATTTAAAGTGATTGGTGCTAATTTCATAGGCACTCTAGTTTAACACTAGCTAAATCTCGCCTAATTTCTAAAGGATTTAGTCTTGTAAGATTTTTGTCTGAGGTGGTACTTAGTCCTTTGTAGTTTGTATATAAAGTGATCCAAGTTATACTACTTAGCTAGTTTAAGATAGTGTCTAGGGAAAAAGTACTTTGAAAAATTAAAAGATCAAGGTGGTGAAGGGTGGAATTTGTGAAGAAAATGGTTTGAAAAGGGATTTGAGGCTTTAATTGAGTGTTTGAGAAGTTAAACCTGTGTTAGGATTGACCCATCGCCTAAGGACGTCTAATTCCAGGTTGGGAAAAATCCGGGCTGTTATAGATTTTGCCATAGTTTAGAAGATTTGTAGGTACATTTTTTATTTCTTCATATATAAGTGGTTTTTTTTTTTTTTTTGTCTTTCTTCCTTTTGAGATGTATACAAAGGCATGCTTGTTTGATTGTGTCTACAAATGCTGTTTTGTATAGGCTGACAAGCTAAAGAAGTCAGTAGAGGATGAAATTCATTTTCTCAAGGGAAGGGTTTCAGAACTTGAAAGTGATCTTGTGTCAAAGTCCACAGAAGTTACATCTGTAATTTCAATGAAAGAAGAAGCTCTACTTCTGCATTTGTTGAAATTGACCGTCTGAAGGAAGAAAATTCTGTAAAAATGTGAGCATTATTGAATGCATATGGAGGGTGTTTACTGTATTAGAGTGTATTTGTTTCTTGCACATGAGGGCACACTTTAGTTGTAATTCTTATGATAGGTTGAGCAAAGTGAAGTATTATTTATTTAGAAATGTGAATGTAGGATGCATTGTATGATTTGATTGCTATTTGTAATAAACGCATCGTTTATTTTTTCTGATTGCATTTTATGTACTATTTCTATCAGCATTAAGCTTAGATGAGTTATCAATCACAACAGGTTCTTGCAATGGAAATAGGTCATATTATTATAATTTTTTAAAAAATAGCTACAAATATAATCCGTAGCTATAGCTACGGCTTTTGTCTGTAGCTATTGGTATCTATTGCTACGGATATTATTGGTATTATTAGTACCTATTGCTACGGATAAAATCCCTTTTGCTATGGATATGATTCGTAGCACGTTCGTCGCTATTGGTGGGGTAGCTAAAGGTATTGCTACGGATATAATCCGTAGCTAGTGGTATCTATTGCAACGGATATAATCCATAGCTATTGGTATCTATTGCTACGGATTATATCCATAGCTATTGGCATTTATTTCCATAGTTGTACCTTTAGTTACCCCACCAATAGCGACAGACATGCTACGGATAATATTCGTAGCAAAATGGTTTTTGCTACGGTTTTCGGCCGTAGCCTTTGCCCGTTTTTCTTGTAGTGCTACTACCAGTCGTGGAACGGTTTTATCCGATCGCGCTTAAAATTTCAAAATGCAGTTCGTCCTACGACCAGTCATGGTGGCCACACGACCAGTCATAACGTGGTTTCTGCATCTATAAATAGAACACGAATTTCAGAGTTTTATATCTAATTCAAGTAAAATCAAGGCATCACTCTGAGAGATAAGTTTGTGTTGTTTTTAAGCTACATTATGCATATTTAATATTCTCTTTTGTTAGCTTTTTCAATTTGATTTTGTTTTAATATTCCAATCTGATTTAAAAAGATGAATTGTTGTATTCCTTCTTCTTGGAATCAAAATCAAATAGATCTAGCCCAGCTGGTTTAATTTAAAATCAATCTGGAACCTAGAACCATGTCAAAGTGAGTATTGGACAATTGAACTTCTATATTCGAACTTCTACTCCGATTTAGTTCTTTCGGGCTGCTACAAAAGGAGAAATCCAAGTATTTTACATTTGTGTAAATCTTGTATGTTTTCGGTTTCTTTTGAGATTGAGCTAGAAAAATCTCATTGTGTTGGCTATCTGAGGAGAGCCGGAAAACTTAGAAAGTGGGGTTTTTGAATTGTGTATGCCCATTTGAAAGACACAATTGTGAAGGTTTTAGGTGAACCTAAGAAACCTATTTTCATAGTGAACACTAATATCCCTTGTGTGAGGATATTAAGAGTGGAGTAGCAAGTTGTGTGGCTGTTGTTTAACAGTTAGTGTACACAGGTGAACCACTATAATTCTTTGTGTCTTGTGGTTTGAATGGTTGTTTAATTTCTATATCTTTTATCATTCAAGTTTGTGGGATGTATGTGTGGATGTGAATGTTGTAATATTTACATTTCAAGCATTGTGGGGAATGTTGTAATAGTTTAGAGATTATTTCTTGTTATTTCCTTTCAGTTTGAGTTTTTGATATTAAATTGTTCTAGTAAGGTTGTCCTGCCACATACCCTTGGTTTTTATGGTGCAAGGTTGTCCTTAGAACAACATTGGTATCATCCTCTCTATTCTAGTATTTGAGGTTGCTTTACATTTTCATATTGTGATTTGTTTAAAGTGTTATCATTCCTTTATTCATTTAAATCCCCCCCCCCCCTCTCTAGGATATATACCTAGGCCTTTTCATCTATTATCCCAAAAGGTCTGATTAATTCACGATCCACCTTTTTCTCGTACACCATCTTTCTTATACGAAATTTATCATATAGATTCTCAGGTGGAGGAGGGACCTGAGGAATCACTATTTCGGGTTCAATAGGTGGATGAGGAGCCTGAGTAAGTGATCTCCCAGTTCGTCCAGCAGGAGACTGAGGAGGAGAGATTGGATCATTCGGTGGGGGCCATTCGGATCTAGGTCTTGAGCACAGTTTCGTTAGAACTCACCTAGAGGATTCTCCTACCTTAGTTGATTTTCCCTTTTCTTTTGGCATTTTGGTGAAATCGGACAGATTGGACAGGATTAAGAGAGATGTATCAAAATGATAAAAACCCAAATTTGTTTTATGCAAGCTCAAGGAATACTATGAATTGAGAGTGGTGAATCTAAATAGATGATCTTATCGAGCACGATGGTGATGAAAAGGAGTGTAAAAATGTCACCGAGCTTCAGGGAAAATCGAAAGATGAACAGCCGTAGGAAGGAGATGAAAACAAAAAGATCCTACCCGTGCGATATATTTAAGTCTCGATGTTTCAACGCTATCAAAGTATGTTCGATGCTATCGAAGAAAGGACTTCGATACCATCGAAACATGTTCGATGTAATCGAACAATTGTCCAGATAGGTCAGTGAGTTTCGCAAGATTTTTGATACAATCGAGTAGTATTCAATATCATCGAAATGTTTTTGATGACAACATACTATCCCTCGATTGAATCGAAACAGCCCAGAGACAGTTTATACCAATTCAGCTTGCACCAACCTATTTCAACCGATATACACATATATTTACTAATACATTAGTATTTTGTACATCCAAAAAGCAACAGTTTTTTTTTTTTTTTTTTTTTTTTTTAAAAACAAGTATTCAAAAAGAATGATGAGGCTATAGATCCTCAAATATTATCATTAGAACAAATGGACCATAGATTAAATTACATAATCTTCATTTTGTGATCGTTGATCTTCTGTTATCTATTAAGTGTTGATCGTTGCATGAAGATCAAACTTCTCTAGTCCAATTAAGGCATCAAAACATTGAGTATGAATTTCAGTAATGATTCCAAAACATGCATAACACCTTAATCATATGGAGAAGCTGAGTTTTTATCAAATTTTCCTGTATTGCATGAATCTTAACAAACTCCATATTCGTAAAGAGACTATTAGTCAAGTGTTTTGTCATTAATTGACTCTTTTAAAAAGACTTATATCCATTTACTTGTGCTTTCCAAAATCCTAGAGTCAATCTGATAGATTGTGTTTATAAAACCCTTGACCAAATATCTCAAAACTTTGTCTTATACTCACTTCTTCTTGCTATAGCTCCCTTATGAAGTACCTGACCCATTATAAGACATATCAAAAGGATGGGTAATGGTCATTGGTTGGTTTACTTAGAACAATCATTACAAGAGCCCGAGTTCATGGGTCAATTGTATTTGTTTTGTGTTATCCACATGGTAACCACTTTCTTTGAGTAGGAATATTCTTTCTTAGATTGACTTCCAGATGATTTAGATTTATTTTTATAGTTTGACCTGGAAGTAAGGTGACGATGTCTAAGCGTAGGACATTCAACCTTGTACTGTCCTAGTTTTCCACAATGATGGCAAGATGAATCAACCAAATTTGTATTGTTTGAGATAGTTGAAATTTTCATCACGGATGAAGTAGAAGAAGAGTCAGATTTATTTATTTCATATCCTAGGCCTTTCATGTTTTTGGAGTTTCTACCCATGCCTAGAAGTTTTTTTTTTTTTTTTTTTTTTTTTTAAACTTTTCATTGCTTTGAGTGAATTTACAAGTTAGTTCTGCTGTATGATTAGAATTTTCAACTTCTAGTTTCAGACTTTTGTTTTCTCTTTTCAGTTTCTCAACTTTTAATTCTAGAAGCTCTATTTTCTTGATTAGATTTTCAAAAATAACACTTCCAACAGCAGTTTAAATTCTAGTTTTTTTTTTTTTTAAGAAGCAACCTATGGTATTTATAATAGAGGAATCCCAACAGTAAAAAAATGGGCAACAATCTGTCATTGTCGATGCTATCGAGTAGTCTTCAATTCCATTGAAATTTGTATTTCGATATTATCGAGCCTACTTCGATTGCATCGATTTCCTACACACATATATTCATTTTTGTGTATGTAATCGAGAGGTAGTTTGATCCCATCGGATTATCTTCAGAAAATTACCCTTTGGTTGTTGGAAGATTTTGTCCTGATATTCGATGCTATATCGATCATCATTCGATGCTATCAAAATTTGAAATTCGTTAACATCGAATGGTATTTGATGTAATCGAAGAGATGTATATTCCTGGATGGTTTGCTGAATAAAATGTTCCTGATTTTCGATATAATCGAGCAGCCTTCGATTCTATCGAGAACTTACTCTCGATGTGATCGAAGGTAACTCGATTATATTGATGAACACTTAGAGAATGTTTTCTATGTAGAGGTAATGTCCTAAGTCAATACCATCGAAGATGGTTTAATTCTATCGAAATTTGAATTTCGATATCATCGAACACTATTCGATATAATCGATATTTCACAGCAGATGGTCATTTTGTTGCTGGACAGAATGGGCCTATTTCTCGATTCAATCGAACCATGTTCGATAGAATCAAAAATGTCTTCGATTACAAATCGATGCAATCAATTTTTCCGTATAGTTCATGTTTTACTCCTCTAACATTCTAAGTGTTCAACACTTAAGCTTACCAAAGATAATTTATAATAAATTGGAGGTAAGACTAAGTTAGATGGGATCATTTGTAGCGTCCCGATTTTCAGGTAACCAATTACACGATGTAACATCCCGGATTTTTGCCAACCTGGGATTAGACGTTCTAGGGCAATGGGTCGATCCTAAGACCTTATCAACTTGTCAAAACTAAATCCCACAGTCTAAAATCGCTCCTGAACCCATTTCCTTCACAAATCCCACCCCTTTACTACCTTGTGCTTTCAATTTTTCAAAGCACTTTCGCCCTAGACACTAACTTAAACTAGCTAAGTAGTAAAACTTGGATCACTTTATATACAAACTACAAAGGCCTAAGTACCATCTCAACCAGAAAACAATTAGGATTAAATCCTTTAGAAATTTAACAAAGTTAACTAAGTGCAAACTCGACTAGCCATGAAATCCGTTGGGATCGCTTTAAATACGATCTGCAAGACCCAAAACTTGTAAAACATGTGACTCTAGGTTACCCTAAAGTTTAGAACCGAACTCATTACCCGTCTGCTCTCGGGACTGAAACGAATTTTCGTATGAGGTCTAGATCGCACATCGGGAGTCCGATTAACACGAAGCTAAGGAACCAGGACCGCCCCACTGGGCTTGACAATCATCTCAAAAATCAGCTCCGACCGATGTCCCACGGTCATTTATTTCGATCCGGAGCGAGGGAGTGTGAAAAACACTATTTCCATCCTAATAAAAATATCAGGAATAGTGATCTGGCACCATTCGCTTGCGCATCAGTATTAAGCAACAAGCCTGACCGTCAGAATCAGACCAAATTACACCCTCGGATAAGAAAAATTTCAGGAACATTTTACATGTACTTGGAATTTCGGATCGTGGCCCACTGACCGTTGAACTGAAAGTGGCCCGCCACGTGCGATCTGGGAATCCGATCGAGTCAAAAATGTAATCCCTCATAGATCCATGTGTGGTGAGCTTAAGTCTGACGTTTGGCTCAAGGAGGGCCACCAGAACCTCTCTTTTGAGCTGGAAAAGTGACGAAATACCTATATTAGCAGTAACCTTTGAACAGGAGTCTATTTCGGTGAGTTTTGAGACTATATAAGGACCTTAAACCCTCTCTCATGGCAGCCATACGAATTTGGATTTGAGAGAGGGAAAAGAGAGAGAAAGTGTGGGAGATGTGGGAGAATCTCCCTGCCGTCCTTCCCTGCTGCTATCCATGCTCCACCGCATCCTTCTTGACGCTTTTCCGGCGTTTCCGGCATCGTTTCTAGGTAAGAAACCCTAACCCTAATCTATTTTGGGGTTTAGACTGTTGTAGGTTGTGAAGTAGCTAACCTATTTCGTTCTATAGGTCGCCTAGTTGCCGTATACGGAAGCTTAGCAAACCTATCAACTCCATTACGATTCTATGACAAAAGGTGCGGACTTTAGGTGTATAGGTTACGTTTTTCAACGCTTTCAATGTCAGATAATGATAGATTCATGATCTGCATGCAATTGCACATGTACAAAGTGCTTTCCGTTTCCTGTTTCGATTAACATTGTAGAATATGGAATTTCACATACTCTAGATATACGTAGAAATACCGTATACGTATTTTTTTTGGAGAAGTGTTTGACATGTTTATTTAATGTATGATTATACTATATATGGATAAAATACTAGTTTGGCGAAAGGAATCGCCGTAATACATGTTCACTTGTAAATGCTACGTATGTTGAAATTGTGTATTCTAGAAATACTGTATACGTATAAATTTTGGAGATGTATGTATCATGATTATTTGCTGTAGTAATATATTATACATGGATAAAATACTAGCTTGGCTAAAGGATAACCCTAATACATGTTTTACTAACATACACCATGTATGTTGTAATAGTGTATTCTAAGTGTTTGTGGAAATGGCTGAATGAGTATAGAATTCTCATTCGTGCTCGCCATGACTAATTGTCATGGATTCATGATTGATGTATTGGCGATACCCCCCTTTGACGAAAGGATTTGCCCTAAGTCACGCCACGGCCAAAATACACTATATATGCTAAAATGTGTGGCCCAAGTGTTTGTGGAAATGACTGAATGAATATGGAACTCGGATTCCTGCTTGCCATGACTATCCGTCGTGGGTGTACGCGTGTTATGATTGGGGCAACTCCCTAGTGAAAGGATTTGGCCTAATGCCTATGTGATCGACATATGTCGTGTATGTTGATGTATGTTTGTTTAAGTGTTTCTTGAAATGTCTGAATGAGTAGTAGTTAGCAAATTGTAAAGTATAAGGGTGTTGAGATATGATTCTCAACCTCTTTTAACTATGTGTATGATCTCCTTTGATAGTTGTGTGATTAGGAATTGAACATGTACAAACTCATGCTTGTGTTGTGATTCATAACATGCTCAACTGCTTTATGATTTTAACTATGTAATGTATATGCTTAAATTTATATCTAAGTTGTATGATCCGTCATGGGTGATGGGGGAGCGGAGCAACGAGTGCGTGCAACAGCCCTGGCAGCCCTAAACGGATAATACCAGACTGATTGTATGATTTGAATCCTGATCTATTACTGCTTTATATCTCTGTAATTGATTGTGTTTGGGGCTATGATTATAGTCCAGGCAATCGGTAACGGGATTGAACTCGTGGCTGAGATTCATTTGCCACGTGGGATGTGTTCGACGAACTCGAGTCGTGCGTTGCCTGTCGGCAGTGGCTAGGCCACACGAAGTTGTTTATGCACTTCATGTCGTGCAGCTCAACGGGCGATCGTGCTAGTCGAGCTCGTCAAGTAACCCGATCTGCCTTATGTGTGTTCACCCTGTTTGGTCGCTACTGCTTGAACCTAGGGTACCAAACTTACCAGTGGCGATCCCCGTTTAACCATGGTACCTAGATCCGCTAAGTCGCATGAGCCGGGCATGGTGGTATGGGACACCGTGGTCGAGCTGTCGGCCTACGCTGGGGCCATGTGCCTCCCCGTAGTGACCATTGCGCAATCAACTCGTGAGCCGAATATGGTGGTATGGGACACTGTATTCGAGCTGTCGATACCTCGGCGAGAGCCGAGTACGGTGAGATCTGTGCTCGTGCTGACGGGCGACGAGTCCTCCGTGGTATCATCGAGTACACTCCAAGGGTCTGTGATTGGCCACGAGTCTTTCACAGCAACTAGAGTGTGAGTTGAGCCTAGTACGGTGAGACCTGTACTTGAGCTGACGGCTAGTGATTGAGCCGAGTACGGTGAGACCTGTACTCGAGCTGACGGCCAGCAATTGAGCCGCATACGGTGAGATCTGTATCCGCGCTGACGGGTGATGAGCCCTTTGCGATGCCTTCACTACGTTTCTCAAACCATAACATCGTATGAGAATAACTAGGATTGACGACCCTAGAATGGATCATGTTTGGGAATGATACAAGGGAGGTACCTTAGTTTCCCAATACTGCTGTTTGAAATGGACTAATAAAAACTTGGTAATCATGAGCATCATCGCACCGCATGTGCTTTGTAGATGTGGCGCACTGAGGGAGTAAGCATTCGCGAACGTAAGATGATGTCGCTTGAGGGTGGTTTGGCAAGGGCATACAGCATCATGTCCTTTCATTCTTGCATTTAATAAGAGTAGTTAGAATTGTTTGATTTGTACTGCTTTATCATTACTGCTTGATTGAATTGATAACATGTTAACCTATGCTTTACTGTTCCACTGAGTTGATCACTCACTCCCACGTTACGGGACGGTGTTGTACACACCAACCAGATTTGTTGAGTTTCAGGTGGTGGCGATGCTTGTGAAGCAGGGCCGGACTACTTCTATGATGATAGGAGGAATTCTCCTATCTGTATCTCTCTGGCAGGTCGATGAAGACCTGATATTGTATTGACGGGGCTATGGTACATGGGATAGGAGGCATTACACTTCCTCACATTTGGTACATTTTAGAACTGCACCTGTATTTATTTAACCTGGTAATGTTATCACACTCTGGAGACTCATCATAAGTTATATATTTTATCTATCTATCACAGTCTTCCGCTTGCAAATTTAACTGTCTCTGGAGTATGATATGTTGTTTTGGCTTAATCTCACTCATGTTCAATGCACGAATACAGTCAACATTCAATCATCATTCATTTTGTTGCATAAGTGATGTTCTGGAACTCGGGAGTTGAGATTATGCTCGACCCCCGATTTTCAGGGCGTTACACACGAACACCTAGACATATACATCTACCCCACGAGGAATATAGTGAGATATTAAACATAACAGGATCAGTGCAAATAGATCAAATAAATAAATTTCGGGAACAAAATTATGTTTAAGGGGGTAGATTGTAACGACCCGAATTTTTTGATACTCGAGCATCGAAAGTTCTCGAGCATTACCATAAGATTCAACGTAACATATACATGTCTACGTTACCAATCCAAGTATTCTAACCTTACATCCTTGCCCTGACACTGACTTAACTGTTAGGAATGATCTTCATCATAGATCAAGCCATCTGACCGTTGAATTTCAAGATAAGACCATCCATCACGTAATTTGACGTAAGTACTTTCCCTCCATTGAATAAAATGACAAATAAACTCCCTATCCATAATGATTTAGATATACATTCTTTTGTAAAAATTACTTAGAAATGTGCTTACAACCATGTAGAACCATTAGATTTCACAAAACTCTTAGATCGGCAATAATTATGAAAATGCCACTAACCTAGACCCTTGAATTCTAGATCACATGGTTTTCATGATCCGTTTGATGTGAAATTTTATATCAGGCCTAATTATCATAAATTAACCATACGCATCGAATTTCAGCCCTTAAATCATTGTAAACTAGCTTGACCTCTACATCCGTCTGTACACTTATCAGATCAAGATTCTGACTTGTTCATCTTATTCATCACCTATGTATATGCTTAACCAACCATCAGAACTACGATCCGAGAAACTTACACATGTGAACAAAATACTCTAATCTGACGATACACATACTTTATCCCTAATCACTCCAGAAACCCACGTTATGTCTATCCGTTTACTAAACTGACCATATATTCACCCACATACATGGCCAAATTTCTAACCATCAAGTCCCCTTATTTTTAACAAGTCATCTGGCCATCCATTATGTTTGAATCCACCAAACAGGTCACACAAACATCACGGTAAACCGATCATCATGAAGATCTTAGGGTTTAGGTCCAAACTGCTCGGTAACTTGTCAGTCAGAGGTGTACAAATACTATTTTAGAATTTTGAAGTATATTAGCCATTAAAAGAGCATCTTAGTCATCATTGAGAGATAGGGCCCAAACTTGAACCATAAGAAGAGTATGAAAAATAAAGGATACCCGCCAAATCTTAGGGTATTTTGACGGTACACTCTGATATAAAGAAAGACAGAAGATGGTTAAGGAATAGATGGCAAATTTTTAATTAAGGGATGCAAAATGCATGCCGCTGTTCCGTTATAAAGGTTTAACGGTGGACGTTATGCCAAGCGTTGTTGTCTGATCCTACTGTCCACATAGAGGTTGGATCCACTTCAAACTTGGGCCCATGGGCCCACATAGTGAGCTGAAGTCGGTAAAGAGAGCGGATTTCTGAAAAGATCGCTATAGTCGACCCCACCTATCACATGCAAGTAAAACCAAGTAACTACTTCTTAGTTTAACGATGAACGCAGTCCCCACGTGGACTAAAAGTGAGGCCCACCCAAATCTCCAATCCATCCCATATTCTAGCCCCTGGCCTAACATGATCCTGCCAAACCAATGATCGGAGTAGATCTCACAAAAGACGTCACAAGTGGACCCCACCAAAACCAACTAACAATCCAGGACGTCACCTTCCCGTACGCCGTAACAACAGCGGCGAAACTGAACGGGAAGATGGGTTTCACCTCATCTTTTTGCCTCATATGTGGGCCACCTGATTGGCGGATCCACCCCAAACTTGAGTCCATGATCTAACCAGACAAGACTAAACTAATAGTTGGGATGGATCACGCCACGACCATCAGATCAGTGGGCCCACCCACTCTCAAAACAAACTAATTCGGACGCTATTACATCTTCCGAAAACAATTGCGCACAAAAGCCTCTCGTCCAAAACTTAGCCATGACAATCCCATCGGATCTGGACCATTCAAACCACCCCAACCGAATTTCAGACTCTTTCCATGGAGGCAACTGGGAAAGATCTACCGAACGGATTGATGATAATTCCACTTCTTCCCACGTCATTGCGATCCGCTGCGCAGAAACCAGAAGAGAAAGCTACGCTGTTTTCTCTCCCCTAAGCAAATGAATCTGCGTAAGGTTACGCAGGTAGGATCTGGAAGGTTCACACCCCTATAAATACGTCCCCATCCGACGTTTGGAGGAAAACAGAATAAGAACCGTGTGAGAGAGGGAGTTCCAGCCAAAGAGCTGCAGCAGGGAGATGTCCCAGCAAAACAGAGAGTTCAGATGAAGGTCTGGTCCGTCCAGACCCTCTGCCCGATCAGCAAGAAAGGAAGGAAGAAAGAAAGAAAAGAAAAGGAGAAAGTAGAGAAAAGAAAAGGAGAAAGAAGAGAAAGGAAAGGAAGGAAAGAAACAAAGAGAGAGAGGTTGTGAGCTGAGTTGACTCAACGAGGCCGAGTTGCTACTCTACATAAGTTCAAGACAGGAAAATGGGTTCTGATCCTAGGATTACTCAAGGTCTTTAACCTTATTAGCCGACATTAAATAACTGAAGGTGAGGGTTTTATCCTTTAGGCTTACATTAATTTAAGTTATTATATTTACCCTGTCCTTATATGTCATCCTGTTGTTTAAATCTTGCCTATACATGCTTTCATGTTATTTCTACCTTGCCCTAACATACCTTCGTGTTACTTTAAGTTCTTCCTGTTATTATATGTTTTGCCATCAATTAATTGTCCTTTGATATTATAATATAATGTTACTTATAAAGTGATCTTTCTAAGTTTATGTGGGGCCATAGATACAAGCCTTGCCCTTGCCTTATTAAATTTATTGAGTTGGCCCTGCTACTCTCCTTATTATTGAATCGGTCGTTGCCGCTCTTCTATTTGTTGAGATAGTCATTGCTACTCTTCTTTTATTGAGTTGACAATTGTCACTCTTTTATTTGTTATGTTGGACATTGCCACTGTTTGAGTGTACCATGGTCAGTCTTCTCTTTATTATATTGGCCTTGTGCTATTTATCTTTAAGTCTTGGGTATGTGTCTTGATATTCCAAAACCCCCCTAATTTAGTTTGTATTTTCTATAAGTGCAAGCGATGTGGTCAGATGTATCACAACTAGTGAGTCAAATAATCTATCATGGACGTAATGCGCTCTGGCTAGAGACCCTCTTGGTCATCACGTAATTTCATGGGTTTTGGGTAGTGGTGCACAAATCGATGTGTGTAATTCACAAATGCAATATTACATCACTTTCAGGACTGGATATCGCAAATAGTCGCTCCATGAACAAATCGTGTCACGTAATTCATCCGACTCATGTGTTGTGCACCTTGAGGTGTTCACGTAAATCTACAGTAGTGTTTGCAATGCTGGTGAATATCCGTATAATGAGAGTATAGGTTGAGCCGGATATCATGAAACTGCTTTCCACATTGTGATGATCATTACGTATGATGAGCCACACATGCTTTACTAGGCATGCATCTCATGTAGGTTGTTTGCGCATGCTGATACCCTAGTGTTAGTGGAGCACAGGACATATCAGACCCTTACTTTACTTTTATGAACCTCTTAAATTATTGTTAATCTTAAAGGATAATCATCACTATGAGTAGGGCATTGACCCTCTCCCAACCGTGCAAATTATGCAGGTGACATACAGATTGAAGACCTAGTGAACAATCTACCTAAGGATGATTATGTTAAAAAAAATAAGAAGACAGTTTTATGATTTAGTTTTATACTTCCGCTGCGAACTCGATAAATGTATTAAGCTCCCATTGAGAGGGCATTTGATTATTCTTTTTACTTTGATGACATATAATCAATACAGTTGATTTTATTCTTGTGAATGTTACCTTTATGAATGTATCTGGAGATGATCCAAAAGAAAAAAAAGGTGCGACTTTCAAAAGCATTCAATTTATACAACATTAACATCCGATTTTCTCAGGCACGAGTATAAACTCTAGCTGTGAAAACCCGAATTTATTAACATCCCGAATTTTCACAGATAGAGTTTATACTCATGCCCAAGAAAATCGGATGTTAATGTTGTATAAATTGGATGCTTTTGAAAGTCGCACCCTTTTTTTTTCTTTTGGATCACCTCTGGATACATTTATAAAGGTAACATTCACAAGAGTAAAATCAACTGTATTGATTATATGTCATCAGAGTAAAAAGAATAATCAAATGCCCTATCAATGGGAGCTTATTACATTTATCGAGTTCGTAGCGGAAGTATAAAACTAAATCATGAAACTGTCTTCTTATTCTTTCAACATAATCATCCTTAGGTAGATTGTTCACTAGGTCTTCAATTTATACATCACCTGCATAATCTGTACGGTTGGGAGAGGGTCAATACCCTACTCATAGTGATGGTTATCCTTTAAGATTAACAATAATTCAAGAGATTCATAAAAGTAGAGTAAGGGTCTGATACGTCCCGTGCTCCACTAATACAAGGGTATCAGCATGTGCAAACAACCTACATGAGATGCATGCCTAGAAAAGCATGTGCAGCTTATCATATGTATTAATCATCATAATGTGGAAAACAGTTTCATGATATCCGGCTTGACCCATACTCTCATTATACGGATATTCGCCGGCATGGCCAACGCTACCGTGGATTTACGTGAACACCTCAACGTGCACAACACATGAGTCGGATGAATTACGTGACACGATTTGTTCATGGAGCGACTATTTCCGACATCCAATTTTGGAAGTGATGTGACACTGCATTTGGGAATTACACACATCGATCTGTGCACCACTACCTAAAACCCACAGAATTATGTGACGATCAAGATGGTCTTTACCCAGAGCACATTACATCCATGATAGATTATTTGAATCACTAGTTGTGATACATCTGACCACATCGCTTGCACTTATACAAAATACAAACTGAATCATGAGGGTTTTGGAATATTAAGACACATGCCCAAGCCATAAAGATAAATAACACAAGGCCAATATAATAAAGAGAAGAGTGACAATGGTCAACTCAAATAGTGGCAATGGCCAACATAACAAATAGGAGAGTGACAATTGTCAACTCAATAAAAGAAGAGTAGCAATGACTACCTCAACAAATAGAAGAGCGGCAACGACCGATTCAATAATAAGGAGAGTGGCAGGGCTAACTCAATAAATTTAATAAGGCAAGGGCAAGGCTTGTATCCATGGCCCCACATAAACTCAGAAAGATCACTTTGTAAGTAACATTATATTATAATCTGAAAGGGCAATTAATTGATGGCAAAACATATAATAGCAGGAAGAACTCAAAGTAACACGAAGATATGTTAGGGCAAGGTAGAAATAACATGAAAGCATGTAAACGCAAGATTTAAACAACAGGATGGCATGTAAGGACAGGGTAAATATAATAACTTAAATTAATGTAAGCCTAAAGGATAAAACCCTCACCTTCAGTTATTTAATGTCGGCTAATAAGGTTAAAGGACTCGAGTAATCCTAGGATCAGAACCCGTTTTCCTGTCTTGAACTAATGTCGAGTAGCAACTCAGCCTCGATGAGTCAAATCAGCTCATAACCTTTCTCCCTCTCTCTATCTCTCTCTCTCTCTCACTTTTCTTCCTTACCTTTCTCTTCTTTTTCTTTTCTCTTCTTTCTCCTTTCCTTTCTTTCTTTCTTCCTTCCTTTCTTGTTGATCGGGCTGAGGGTCTGGATAGACCAGATCTTCATCCGAACTCTCTGTTTTGCTGGGACATCTCCCTGCTGCCGCTGGTTAGCTGGAACTCCCTCTCTCATGGTTCTTATCTGTTTTCCTCCAAACGTCGGATGAGACGTCTTTATAGGGGTGTGAACCTTCCAGACCCTACCTGCATAACCTTACGTAGATTCGTTTGCTTAAGGGAAAGAAAACAACGTAGCTTTCTGTAACAACCCGAAAATTTCCGTACAATGGCTCGAGTACCACCTCGACCAGAAATCACTTAGGATTAAATCCTTTAGAAATTTGACAAAGTTAACTAAGTGCTAAATTAGATTATCCATTGAATCCATTTGAATCGCTTTAAATATGATCCGCAAGACCCAAAACTTGCGGAATCATTGACGCTAGGTTACTCTAAAGTCTAGGATCAAACTCATTACCCGACTGCTCTCGGGAACACATTGAAACTCTGTATCAGTCTAAACCGCACATCGAGAGTCCGAATAATACGAAGTTAAGGAATTAGGACCGCCTCGCTGGGCTTGACAACCATCTCGAAAATCAAATCCAGACAGTGTCCCATAGCTGTTCGCTTGCGTCCGGAGCGAGGGAGTGTGAAAACACTTGTTTTCTTTACAAAATAAATATCTTGAATAGTGATCTGGCACGTGTCGCTTACGGACATTTTGTAAGCAACTAGACCGTCTGAATCTGACCCAAATACATCTTCGGATTAGGAAAAATTTCATTAACATTTACATGTACTAGGAATTTCGGATTGAGACCCGTTGACCATTGAACTGAACTGGTCCACCACGTGTGATTTGGGAATCCGACTGAAATGAAAACTTAACTTTACCTGGATCCAAGGTCTGTGAGCTTAAGTCTGACTTTTAGCTCAAGGAGGCCCGCCAGAAATCCTCCGTTGAGCTAAAATAATGCTGCTTTGGTTATAACCCAAGTATACCTTGACCTTAAGTCTATTTCAGAGAGTTTTTAGGCTACATAAGGACCTTAGAACCCCCTCTCTCATAGCCATACAAATTTGAGAAAAATCTTAAGTGAGAAGAGAGAAAAAGAGAGAGAAAGCTAAAGAGTTGTGGGAGATCCTTCCTATTACCATCCCCTGCCGCTACACAAGCTGCACCACCCCTTTCTTGTCGCTTTCCCAGCGATACTGACTCCGTTTTGAGGTAAGAAACCCTAACCCTAATCTGTTTTGGGGTGTGAAGGTTATAGGTTATGAAATAGCTATCCGGTTTCATTTTGTAGGCTACAAAACTGCCGAATACGGAAGCTTAACAAACCTAGTTGATCCGTTGTGATTCTACGGTGTAAGGTGAGGACTTTAGGTGTATAGGTTACGGTTTTCAATGTTTTCAATGTCAGATAATGATAGATTCATGATCTGCATGCAATTGCACATGTACAAAGTGTTGTTTGTTTTCCATTTCGATTAAAGATGTAAAATATGGAATTTTACATACTCTAGGTATTCGTAGAAATACCGTATACGTATAAATTTAGAAATGTGTTGGCCATGATTATTTGTTGTATGAATATATGGTATATGGATAAAATACTTATTTGGCGAAACGATTCGCCATAATACATGTTTGCTAATATACACTATGTATGTAGAATGGTGTATTGTAGAAAGTACCGTATATGTATATATTTTGGAGATGTGTTTGCCATGACTATTTGCTGTATGAACATGTTATATATGCGTAAAATACTTGCTTGGCGAAAGGATTCGCCCTAACACATGTTTTACTAACATATACTATGTATGTTGAAATAGTGTATTCTAAGTGTTTGTGAAAATGCTTGTGTGAGTAAGTGCTTGGATAATGTTGCCTTAGACAGGTACTGAGATGGTATTCTCAACTACCCTAGAGA
Organism: Magnolia officinalis; assembly: GCA_021015155.1. NCBI lineage: Eukaryota > Viridiplantae > Streptophyta > Magnoliopsida > Magnoliales > Magnoliaceae > Magnolia > Magnolia officinalis. The sequence continues at coordinate 19,857 of JAJHSJ010000600.1, read as the reverse complement.
CCTGTATGATTTCCTCCATGTGGTTGTTCACTTTAAGCGCTTACTTATGAAACACATGTGTTTGTATCCTTGTTTACATAGTGTTTTACAATATGCTTTATAACATGCTTTATAACATGCTTTATGATATGTTGTTAACATGCTTGATTTACTTTGTCTATTATGCTTTACTCTACATGTTCTAAATAAGGATTGATTGAGTTTGGGACTATGTCTATAGTCTAGACATTCGGTACCGGACTTGAGATCGTGGTTGAGATTCATTTTGCCACGTGAGATGTGTTTGACGAACCCGAATCGTACTTCGGTTGGCGATGGTGGTTGGCCACACGAAGTGCTTCTGCGCTTCATATCGTTCAACTTGTTGTGCGCTCAAGCTAGCCGAACACGTCAAGTAACCCGTTATGTCTTATGTATGTACACCATGTTTGGACGCTACTGCTTGAACCTAGGGTACCAAACTTACCAGTGGAATCCCGTCAACCATGGTACCTCGATCCGCTAAGACTCATGAGCCAGACATGGTGGTATGGGACACCGTGGTCGTGTTATCGGCCTACGCCGGGGCCACGTGCCTCCCCGTAGTGACCAGTGAGCAACTAGACTCGTGAGCCGATTATGATGGTATGGTACACTATATTCGAGTTGTCGGCCTACACTGTTTGATGGGTGATGGGAGAGTGGTGCAACGATTCCGTGTAACAGCCCTAGCAGTCCTGACTGTACCCGGTGTAGTGACCTCGAGCATACTCTAAATCTGTAGTGAGACAATGAACCTTCCCGTAGTAACAGAGTATAAAATAGGCCTGTATTGATAAGGTGATGGGGGAGTGGTGCAACGATTCCATGTAACAGCCCTGATAGCCCTTGCAGCGACCTAGAAACATACCATCGTATGAGATTGTCTAGGACTGATGACCCTAGAATGGATCATGTTTAGGAATGATACGAGGGAGGTACCTTAGTTTCCCAATCCTACTGTTTGAAATGGACTAATAACAACTCGGTAATCATGCTCATCATGCATTGCATGTGCCTGGAAGATGTGGAGCATTGAGGAAAGCAAGCATGCCGCGAACGTAAGATGGTGTCGCATGAGGGAGTACGTCGGTGAGGGCATCCATCATGACTGCATTCATACTTGCATTAATAAGAGTAGTTAGGAGTGTTTGATTATACTGCTTTATCATTACTGCTTAACTGAGTCGATAACATGTTAACCTATGCTTTATTGTTCCATTGATTTAGCTACTCACTCCCACGTTACGGGACGGTGTTGTACACACCAATCAGACTCTGTCTCAGGTTTAGATGAGCTGGCGACTCAGGAGGCTGAGCCGGACTACGGTGAGGACCAGGACGAGTTCTCATTCATGCAGTACTCTGGTGACTTCGACTAGACTGCCGGATCGACGGGATTTGCTAGGATTACATCCTTAGATGTATTTTTGACCTTTTGAACTTAAAACAGATATATGTATATGGTGACTCAGATGGGTTCATACTCTGGAGAATGAAATGATTTTGTACCTTTTACATACATGTATATATACAGTTTCAGTCTTCCGCTTGCCTTTATACAATTGATCTGGAGTATGAATTACTGTTTTGGTATAATCTCACTCATGTTTATTGCTCTAACACAGGCAACATTTAATCATCATTATCTATGTTGCATAAGTGATGCGTTGAAACTCGGTAGTTGAGTTCATACTCAACCCTCAAATTTCAGGGCGTTACACTTTCTCTACCAGTTTCTGCGCAGCAAATCGCAATGACGTGGGAAAAAGTAGAATTATCATCAATTCGTTCGGTAGATCTTTCCCAGTTACCTCCGTGGAAAGAGTCAGAAATTCGGTTGGGGTGGTTTGAACGGTCCAGATCTGATGGGATTTTCATGGCCAAGTTTTGGATGGGAGGCTTTTGTGCGTAACTGTTTTTGGAAGATGGAATAGCGTCCGAATTCGTTTGTTTTGAGAGTGAGTGGGGCCCACTGATCTGATGGTTGTGGCGTGATCCATCCCAACTATTAGTTTAGTCTTGTCTGGTTAAATCGTGGGCTCAAGTTTGGGGTGGATCCGCCGATCATGTGGCCCACATATGAGGCAAAAAGATGAGCTGAAACCCATCATCCCGTCCGGTTTTGCCGCTGTTGTTATGGCGTGTGGGAAGGTGATGTCATGGATTGTTAGCTGGTTTTGATGGGGTCCACTCACGACATCTTTTGTGAGATCTACTCCGATCATTGGTTTGGCAGGATCATGTTAGGCCAGGGGCCAGAATATGGGGTGGATTGCAGATTTGGGTGGGCCTCACCATTAGTCCATGTAGGACTGCGTTCACCGTTGAACTAAGTAGTCAGTTACGATGTGAACTTCTTGGTTTTACTTGCGTGTGATAGGTGGGGTCCACTATTGTAACATCCCGGATTTTTGCCAACCTGGAATTGGACGTCCTTAGGCGATGGGTCAATCCTAACACAGGTTTAACTTCCCAAACGCTCAATTAAAGCCTCAAATCTTTTTTTAAACCATTTTCTTCACAAATCCCACCCTTCACTACCTTGTGCTTTCAATTTTTCAAAGCACTTTTGCCCTAGACACTAACTTAAACTAGCTAAGTAGTAAAACTTGGATCACTTTATATACAAACTACAAAGGCCTAAGTACCATCTCAGACAGAAATCTTACAGTACTAAATCCTTTAGAAATTAGGCGAGAATTAGCTAGTGCTAAACTAGAGTGCCTGTGAAATTAGCACCAATCGCTTTAAATACGATCTGCAAGACCCAAAACTTGTAGAATCATTGACTCTAGGTTACCCTAAAGTTTAGGATCAAACTCATTACCCAGCTACTCTCGGGAGTGACTTGAAACTTCATATTAGGTCTAGACCGTACATCGAAAGTCCGATTCAAACGAAGTTAAGGAACTAGGACCGCCTCACTGGGCTTGACAACCACCTCAGAAATCAGGTCCAGCCGATGTCCCACGGCCATTCGCTTGAGTCCGAAGCGAGGGAGTGTGAAAATCACTCTTTCCTTTACAAAATAAATATCTGGAATAGTGATCTGGCACCATTCGCTTGCGGATCAGTATTAAGCAACTAGACCGTCAGAATCAGACCAGATCACACCCTCGGATCGGGAAAAATTTCAGGAACATTTACATGTACTTGGAATTTCGGATCGTGGCCCACCGACCATTGAACTGAAAATGGTCCGCCACATGCAATCTGGGAATCCGATCGAGTCGAAAGCGTAATCCCACATAGATCCATGTGTTGAGAGCTTAAGTCTGATGTTTGGCTCAAGGAGGGCCACTAGAAACCCTCTTTTGAGCTGGAAAAGTGCCGAAATACCTATAATAGTCGTACCCCTTGAACAAGAGTCTATTTCGGTGAGTTTTGAGACTATATAAGGACCTTAAACCCTCTCTCATGGCAGCCATACGAATTTGAGATTTGAGAGAGGGAAAAGGAAGAGAAAGTGTAGGAGTTGTGGGAAGATCTCCCCGCCGCTCTACCCTGCTGCTATCGGTGCTTAACCACCTCATTCTTGTCGCTTTCCCGGCGATTCCGGCATCATTTCTAGGTAATAAACCCTAACCCTAACCTGTTTGGGGGATTCGATAGTTGTAGGTTATGAAATAGCTAACCTATTTCCTTCTCTAGGTCGCCTAGTTGCCGTATACGGAAGCTAGACAAACCTATCGATTCCGTTGCGATTCTACCACAAAAGGTGCGGACTTTAGGTGTATAGGTTATAGTTTTCAACACTTTCAATGTCAGATAATGATAGATTCATGATCTGCATGCAATTGCACATGTACAAAGTGCTGTCTGTTTTCCGTTTCGATTAAAGATGAAAAATATGAAATTCTACATACTCTAGGTATTTGTAGAAAGTACGGTATACGTATATTTTTTGGAAATGTGTTTGACATGTTTATTTGTTGTATGGATATACGATATATGGATAAAATACTTATTTGGCGAAAGGATTCGCCTAAATACATGTTTTACTTATATACACTATGTATGTTGAAATTGCGTATTCTAGAAAATACTGTATATGTATAAATTTTGGAGATGTATTTATCATGATTATTTGCTGTAATAATATATTATACATGGATAAAATACTCGCTTGGCTAAAGGATAGCCCTAATACATGTTCTGCTAACATGCACCATGTATGTTGTAATAGTGTATTCTAAGTGTTTGTGAAAATGACTGAATGAGTATGGAATTCTCATTCGTGCTCGCCATGACTAATTGTCATGGATTCATGATTTATGTATTGGCGATGCCCCTTTGACGAAAGGATTTGCCTTAAGTCACGCCACGGCCAATATACACTATATATGGTAAAATGTGTGGCCCAAGTGTTTGTGGAAATAGCTGAATGAATATGAAACTTGGGTTCCTGCTTGCCATGACTATCCGTCGTGGGTGTACGCATGTTATGATTGGGGCAACTCCCTAGTGAAAGGATTTGGCATAATGCCTATGTGATCGACATATGTCATGTATGTTGATGTATGTTTGTTTAAGTGTTTCTTGAAATGTCTAAATGTATAGTAGTTAGCAAATTGTAATGTATAAGGGTGTTGAGATATGATTCTCAACCTCTTTTAACTATGTGTATGATCTCCTTTGATAGTTGTGTGATTAGGAATTGAACATGTAAAAACTCATGCTTGTGTTGTGATTCATAACATGCTCAACTGCTTTATGATTTTAACTATGTAATGCATATGTTTAAATTTGTATTTACGTTGTATGATCCGTCATGGGTGATGGGGGAGCGGAACAACGAGTGCGTGCAACAGCCCTGACAGCCCTAAACGGATAATACCAGACTTTGATTGTATGATTTGAATCCTGATCCATTACTACTTTATCTATCTGCAATTGATTGTGTTTGGGGCTATGATAATGGCCCAGGCAATCGGTAACGAGATTGAATTCAAGGCTGAGATTCATTTGCCACGTGGGATGTGTTCGACGAACTCGAGTCGTGCGTTGCCTATCGGCAGTGGCTAGGCCACACGAAGTTGTTTATGCACTTCATGTCGTGCAGCTCAACGGGCGATCGTGCTAGTGGAGATCGTCAAGTAACCCGATCTGCCTTATGCATGTTCACCCTATTTGGACGCTACTGCTTGAACCTAGGGTACCAAACTTACCAGTGAAACCCCTTTTAACCATGGTACCTCGATCCGTTAAGACGCATGAGCCGGGCATGGTGGTATGGGACACCGTGGTCGAGCTGTCGGCCTACGCTGGGGCCATGTGCCTCCCCGTAGTGACCATTGCGTAACCAGACTCGTGAGCCGAATATGGTGGTATGGGACACTGTATTCGAGCTGTCGATACTTACGGCGAGAGCCGAGTACGGTGAGACCTGTACTCGTGCTGACGGGCGACGAGTCCTCTGTAGTATTTTCGAGTATACTCCAAGGGCTGTGATTGGAGATGAGTCTTTCACAGCGACTAGAGTATGAGTTGAGCCGAGTACGGTGAGACATGTATTCAAGCTGACGGCTAGTGACTGAGCCGAGTACGGTGAGACCTGTACTCGAGCTGACGGTTAGCAATTGAGCCGTATACGGTGAGATCTGTATCCGTGCTGACGGGTGACGAGCCCTTTGCGATGCCTTCACGATGCCTCTCGAACCATAATACCGTATGAGATTAACTAGGATTGACGACGCTAGAATGGATCATGTTTGGGAATGATACGAGGGAGGTACCTTAGTTTCCCAATACTGCTGTTTGAAACAGACTAATAACAACTCGGAAATCATGCGCATCATTGCACCGCATGTGCCTAGTAGATGTGGAGCACTGAGGGAGTTATGCATTCGCGAACGTAAGATGATGTCACATGAGGGTGGTTTGGCAAGGGCATACATCATGTCATTTCATACTTGCATTAAATAAGAGTAGTTAGAAGTGTTTGATTGTACTGCTTTATCATTACTGCTTGACTGAGTTGATAACATGTTAACCTATGCTTTACTGTTCCACTGAGTTGATCACTCACTCCCACGTTACGGGATGGTGTTGTACAGACCAACCAGATTTATTGAGTTTCAGGTGATGACGATGCTTGTGAAGCAGAGTCGGACTACTTCTATGATGATAGGAGGAGTTCTCCTATCTGTATCTCTCTGGCAGGTCAATGAAGACCGGATATTGTATTGATGGGGCTATGGTACTTGGTATAAGAGACATTACACTTCCTCACATTTGGTATATTTTAAAACTGTACTTGTAATTATTTAACCTGGTAATGTTATCACACTCTGGAGACTCATCATAGTTTATATATTTTATCTATCTATCACAGTCTTCCGCTTGCAAATTTAACTGTCTCTGGAGTATGATATGCTGTTTTGGCTTAATCTCACTCATGTTCAATGCACGAATACAGTCAACATTCAATCATCATTCATTTTGTTGCATAAGTGATGTTCTGGAACTCGGGAGTTGAGTTTATGCTCGACCCCTGATTTTCAGGGCGTTACAACTATGTTGATCTTTCGCGAAATCCGTTCCCTTCACCAACTTCAGCCAGACAACACTTGGAATAACGTCCACAGTTAAACCTTGAAAATTTTACCACTGTGGACCCCACCTTTTATCCAGTGGTTTTTATGAAGGAAACGAAACTTAACATACCAACTTAGACCTTGCTCATACGGACACCCAAATTGAGGACGAAAATACCCCTCCTTTTCACTGCGTTGCTTTCACTGCCTTTTTTCTTTCACCCCCTTTCCACTTCGTTGGTTTCACTGCCTTTCTTTCACTACTGCTTCTTTCACCCCCTTTCCTCACTCCGTTACTAGTAAGAAATACAAAAAAAAAACCCATTTTCTGTGGCCCCCTTCAACATTTTGTCATCTTCTAAAAATGGTCGGTCTAGTGAAGAAAGCACGCACCACAGGTATATTTTAAACTCAATTGGGCCCACATTAAATGCATGCAGTATATCCACGCCATCCATCCATTTTTCCATCTAATTTAAGGTGTTGAGCCCCAAATTGGAGCATATCAAAAGATCAAGTGAATCATACCTCGGGAAACAGTGGGGATAATGATTTCCACCATTGAAACCATAGTAGGCCCAACGGTGATGTTTGTTTGTTATCAAACCTGTTCATAAGATCATACAAACATGGATTAATAGAAAACAAAATTATAAGCTTGATCCAAAACTTCTGTAGCCCCTAAGAATTGATCAACAGTAGAAGTTCAATTCAAAATTTTCATGTGGTGTGGTCCATTTGAAGATTGGATATGTTTAGATTTTTTGGCTCAAACCATGAATTATCTATTAATTTTGCCCTGCTGAAATTCAAGTTTGCCCCGCTGAACTTCATGTTTGCCCCACTCAATATTCAGTTTGCCCCACTCAATTTCTTGTTTGCCCTACTGAATTTCATGTTTCCCCTACTGAAATTCAAGTTTGCCCCCGCTGAATTTCATGCTTCCCCCGCTGAATTTCATGTTTACCCGCTCAATTTCAAGTTTGCCCTGCTCAATTTCATGATTTGCCCCGCTGAATTTCATGTTCGCCTCGCTGAATTTCATGCTTGCCCCAGTCAATTTCATGTTTACCCCATTGAATTTCATGTTTGCCCCACTCAAATTCATGTTTGCCCCACTGAAATTCATGTTTGCCCCGCTGAATTTCATGTTTGCCCCGCTCAATTTATAAGTTCCCTCCCTCAATTTCTAGCTTGCCTCGCTGAATTTTCATGCTTCCCTCTCTCCATTTCTAGTTTGCCTCGCTGAATTTTCATGATTGTCTCGTTCAATTTCTAGCTTGCCTCGCTGAATTTTCTTGCTTGCCATGCTCAATTTTCATGCTAGCCTCATGTAATTCCATGATAGATAGCATCGTTGAATTTAGCGAGCACCATATGAAGTCATTCATATTGTTGCTTACCTTGCTCAATTTTCATGCTTACTCTCTCTCGTTGTTTATTTAAAAAATTAACGCATTGCTTGCACTTTATTTCCTTAAGTTCTTTATCATTCTCATCTATTATGGAACGTGAGTACTCAGTCCTCTATTATTTAATCGAGTTCAGTATTATGGGAAGCTTACACGTATAGTTTCCAGTTTGCCCCGTTGAATTTCATGTTTGCCTCGCTCAATTTTCAGTTTGCCCCGCTCAATTTCATATTTGCCCCGTTCAATTTCATGCTTGCCCCGCTTAAATTTTAGTTTGCCCCGCTGAATTTCTAGTTTGCCCCTCTCAATTTCATGTTTGCCCCACTCAATTTATAGGTTCCCTCCCTTAATTTCTAGCTTGCCTTGCTCAATTTTCATGTTTGCCTCACGCGATTCCATGATAGATAGCGTCGTTGAATTTAGCGAGCACCACATGAAGTCATTCGTATCTTTGAAGCTGTGATCCATATAAGCTTACTCTCTCTAGTTGTTTATTTAAAAAATTAACGCATTGCTTACTCTTTGTTTCCTTAAGTTCTTTATCATTCTCATCTTTTATGAAACGTGAGTACTCGGTCCTCTATTATTTAATTGAGTTTTGTATTATGGTAAGCTTACACATACAGTTTCCAATTTGCTCCGCTGAATTTAATGTTTGCCTCGCTCAATTTTTAGTTTGCCCCACTCAATTTCATGTTTGTCTCGCTCAATTTCCAGTTTGCCCCGCTCAATTTCTAGTTGCCCCGCTGAATTTCATGTTTGCCCTGCTCAATTTCATGCTTGCCCCGCTCAAATTTCAGTTTACCCCGCTGAATTTCATGCTTTCCCCACTCAAATATCAGTTTGACCCACTGAATTTCATGTTTACCCTGCTGAATTTCATGCTTGTCCTGCTCAAATTTTAGTTTGCCCCATTGAATTTCATGCTTGCCCCGCTCAAAATCAGTTTGCCCCACTTAATTTCATGTTTGCCCTGCTGAATTTCATGCTTGTCCCACTCAACTTTCAATTTGCCCTGCTCAATTTCATGTTTGCCCCGCTGAATTTCATGTTGGCCCCGCTCAATTTTCAGTTTGCCCCGCTCAATTTCATGTTTCCCCCGTTGAAGAGATTCTCAAAGAGAAAATAACCAAGCTGCCCTCCTAGATTGCCTCTGTCGATGGAATTCAGTTAGTAGAGAAGGATAAGCTCTTTATAACAGATGACCTACAAATGAAGAAAATTGTACGAGGTTTACAATTATCTTGGAGTGCAGAAAATTTTCAAGTCTTGGTGGCTTTTCAGTCCGAGTTCTTTCTCTAATCACGATAGCCTTGGGAGGGTTGATTCGAAGGATGGGTTGATTGTAAAAGAGCTGATTAAAACTATATTGGGTTATCTTGCTGGTCTTTATCATTATGCCAGTAAAAGAGAAGCACAAGGTTGCATTCCTTTGGCCTTTGGTTTTGAAGCTTGGTGTTCAACCGAAAACCCGCTCAATTTCCAGTTTGCCCCATTGAATTTCATGTATGCTCCGCTCAATTTCATGCTAGGCTCGCTCTATTTTCAATTTTCCTCTATCCCTCTCATTCTAGGCTCGCTCAATTTTCACTTTTCCTCGCTCCCTCTCATGCTAGGCCCGCTAATTTTCAGTTTTCCTTGCTCCCTCTCATGCTAGGCTTGCTCAATTTTCATTTTCCCTCGCTCAATTCCAGGCTACTTAGATAATATTGATAGTATTTCATCCTCTCTGACGTAATAGATCCTTGTTGCATCATAAAAGCATGAATGCTCACTAAGGTACCCACGAAACAATCTCTATGTACTGTAAATTCTTTTCATTTGGCTTGACGCATCCATTCTTTCACTTCTAATGAAATTGTTGTCTTTCATTAGATATTGGAGATTGGATTGACAAACACGATAACCACTGTTCGAAACACATCAACCAAAGAGAACTCTTCTCAAAGGCTTGCTTGAAATGATGTTTACTTGTCACTAACATGTGCTGGTGTAAGGTATTTGGCTTTTAGGGCTTGTTTGGATACCCCGAAATAAGTTACTTTGTATACCTACAGCAGTAGATAAGTAGCATATTCGAGATAAGTAAGCTCGGTTTAAGATCAATTATAAGTAACTTTTTTACTTAAAGTTACTTAATCACTTCAACTTAAGAAGTAGAAACCAAGATGAGCTACTTAACATATAGGTAGCTTATATCAAGTTACTTACAATCCAAACTCCCCCTATCGACACTATTTTCCCAAATTTTATTTCATATAATTAAGAAGTTGGTAACATCCAAACATGAAATTGAGGAAACCCACTTGTCTTAAGGTTTGACTATGAAACAGGCAACAATGTTCATCTATCATGGCTCAAGTATGCTGCAGCAACTAGCCACTCATGTGCATAAACATGGTATGCATTCATGCTAATTAGCTCACTCAAATTAGGGCCCCTATTGTAGATGGAGGATGGCCCTAAAAATAGCCTAAATTTCTTTTAAAAAAAAAAAAAAACTAAAAATACCCTAAATTTGAAAAAAGTGCTCGATATTATCTAGAACTCTTTGATATTATCGACATGTAAAGCTCGATATATCGACTCATTGTCGATAATATTGAGCCAATACAATCCCCTATACGAAACATTTTGCCGTCAATATTATCGATATATTGTCGATTATATCGATAGTAAGTCATCGATAATATCGATCATGGATCGATAGTATCGATAACTAATAATGTATGTTCATTAAGGTAGCTGCAGAAGCTCGTATCGACATATATCAATGACCCTTCGATAATATCGAAAACAATATATCTTGATATATCGAGTAATGATCGATAATATCGACTCTGCCTATAAACTGTCCAGCAAGCAACACTGAAAATTGCATAATTTGTCGATATATCGATTGTCTCGATAATATCAAGATTCAATTTTCGATATATCGAGTGTTGCTCGATAATATCGACTTTGCCTTTGAAATGTCCAACAGCCAACAATGAAAATTGCATAATTTCTCGATATATCAACTCATTGTCGATAATATCGAGCCATATAGGAAAATTTTTTGCCGTCGATATTATCGATACAGGGTCGATTATATCGATGGTAAGTCATTAATAATATTGAGACTGGAGCGATAGTATCGATAACTAATAATTTATGTCCATTGAGGTAGATGGAAAAACTCGTATTGACATATATCAACGACCCTTCCATAATATTGAACTCAATATATCTCGATATATCGATCAATGATATTGACTTTGCCTGTAATTTGTCCAGCAGCCAACATTGAAAATTGCATAATTTCTTGATGTATCGAGCATATGTCGATAATATTGTGATTCAAAACTCAATATATCGAGCTTTGCTCGATAATATCGACTTTGCCTGTAAATTGTCCAGCAGCCAACACTGAAATTTCCATAATTTCTCGATATATCGAGCATGTCTCGATAATATCAGGATTCAAAACTCAATATATCGAGCATTGCTCGATAATATCAACTATGCCTGTAAACTGTCCAGCAGCCAACACTGAAATTTCCATAATTTCTTGAAATTGAGCAGGGTAAACTGGAAAAATGAGCGAGGCAATCTAGAAATTAAGCGGGGGCAAACATGAAATTGAGCGGGGCAAATGTGAATTCAGCGGGGCAAACATGAAATTGAGTGGGGCAAACATGAAATTGAGCGGGGCAAACATGAAATTGAGCGAGGTAAACTGGAAATTGAGCGGGGCAAACATGAAATTGAGCAAGGTAAATTGGAAATTGAGCGGGGCAAACATGAATTTCAGCTGCGCAAACTGGAAATTGAGCGAGACAAACATGAAATTCAGCGGGGAAACTAGAAATTGAGTGGGGCAAACATGAAATTCAGCAGGGCAAACATGAAATTCAGCAGGGCAAACATGAAATTCAGCGGGGCAAACTGAAAATTGAGCAAGGCAAACATGAAATTCAATAGGGCAAACTGAAAATTGAGCGGGGCAAACTAGAAATTGAGCAGGGCGAACGTGAAATTGAACGGGGCAAACATGAAATTCAGCGGGGCAAACTAGAAATCAGCGGGGTAAACTAAAAATTGAGCGGGGCAAACATGAAATTCAGTGGGGCAAACTGAAAAAAGAACGAGCCTAACATGAAATTGAGCTGTGCAAATATTAAATAAAGCGATCCTAACATTAAATTCAGCTGGGCAAACATTAAATAGAGGGATCCCTAGCATGAAATTGAGCTAGGCAAACATGAATTTGAGCTGGGCAAACATTAAATTGAGCGATCCTAGAATGAAATTGAGTGAGCTTCAAATGGAATTGATCGAGTTTCATATAAATTTGAATGATCAACGCATAAAATTGACTAAACCTAGCTAAATTTTCACAGGTAGTCAATGAATTGTCATTACATTTTCATTCAATACTACAAAGGGAAGTAACTATAAACCCCACTAGTCTTATTTTTAAAGATCTGTACCTTCAACAACCGTAGTACCAGTCAAATGCAAGTTGAGGATGGGTGCTTTCGGGTGAGGGAATATTTTGAACCTTTTCAAAGATTGCAGCTGCAATCAGTTTGGAGGATTTCATGTAACCCTAGCCAAGATGGAAAATGACAAATGTAGATGATAAACGGAGATTTTAGTAAGGATAATGGGAAGAAAAACGTGCTTATGAGTGTTTTTCTTTGAAATGGGGTGAGAAGGCATGTGTTTTGAAGAGTAGGGGTATTTCGTATTTGTCTCGTTCAATTTTTAGTTTGACCCTCTCAATTTCCAATTTTCCCAGCTTAATTTCATGTTTTCCTCGCTCAATTTCTAGTTTGCCCCGCTGAATTTCATGTTTGCCCCGCTTAATTTCCAGTTTCCCCCGCTCAATTTCATGTTTGCCCCACTAAATTTCATGTTTGCCCCGCTCAATTTATAGTTTGCCCCGCTGAATTTCATGTTTGCCCCGCTAAATTTCATGTTTGCCCCACTGAATTTTATGTTCGCCCCGCTCAATTTCTAGTTTGCCCCACTCAATTTCATATTTTCCCTGCTCAAATTTCAGTTTGCCCTACTGAATTCCATGTTTCGCCCGCTTAATTTCAAGTTCGCCTCATTCAATTTCTAGTTTGGCCCTCTCAATTTCCAGTTTTCCCTGCTTAATTTCATGTTTGCCCCACTCAATTTCTAGTTTGCCCCACTGAATTTCATGTTTGCCCCGCTCAATTTTTAGTTTCCCCCGCTGAATTTCATGTTTGCCCCGCTCAATTTCCAGTTTGCTCTGCTGAATTTCATGTTTGCCCCGCTGAATTTTCATGTTTGCCCCGCTCAATTTCATGTTTTCCCCACTCAATTTCTTTCTGACCTTATCAACAAGATGAATTGCAAATAAATATTCTAGTGGCCCACAAGATGTTTTTAGTGGTGGGTATGCAATTACCACAGTTTCCTGTGGTGTGGTCCACCTAAGGTTTGGATCTACTTCATTTTTCGAACCATGCCTTAAAATGAGTCATTAAAATAAATGGATGAGTGTGTGGGAAAAAAAAAAAAAAAAAAAAGGAGTGGGGGAAGGGTGCCAGACAGGCCTACAGTACCTATGGCTATGGTTATAATCCGTAGCCATAGAGAGCCGCCAAATCGTCGTAGACCGGCTTACAGTACCTATGGCTACGGTTATAATCCGTAGTCATAGGTCTACTTTAAAAAGCAGGGGTATTTTCATCCTCAAATTTGTTGTCCGTACGTGTAAGTCTAAGTTGGTAAGTTAAGTTTCGTATGCTTCATAAAAAATGCTGGATAAAAGGTGGGGTCCACAGTGGTAAATTTCTCTTAAACCTTTATAGTGAACAGTGCCATGCATTTGGCATCCCTTAATTACAAATTTGTCATCTATTTCTTGACCATCTTCTGTCGTCCGTTATATTAGAGTGTACCGTCCAAATACCCTAAGATTTGGCGGTTACCCTTTATTTTTCATGCTCTTCTTATGGTTCAAGTTTGGGCCCTGATCTCTCAAGGATGGCTAGGATGCTCTTTTAATGGTTAATATACTTCAAAATAATAAAATAATATTTGTACACCTCTGATTGACAAGTTACCGGACAGTTTGGACCTAAACCCTAAGATTTTCATGATGTTCGGTTTACCGTGATGTTTGTGTGGCCCATTTGGCGGATCCAAACATAATGGATGGTCAGATGACTTGCTAAAAATAAGGGGATTTGATGGTTAGAACTTTGGCCATGTATGTGGGTGAATGTATAGTTGGTTTAGTAAACAGATAGACATAACGTGGTTTCTGGAGCGATTAGGGGTAAAGCATGTGTATCGTCAGATTAGAGTGTTTTGTTCACATGTGTAAGTTTCTCAGATCGTAGCTCTGATGATGGTTTAAGCATATACATAGGTGATGAATAAGATGAATAGGTCAAAATCTTGATCTGATAAGTGTATGGATCGATGTAGAGGTCAAGTAGCTAGTTTACAATGATTTAAGGGCTGAAATTCGACGTGCATGGTTAATTTATGATAATTAGGCCTGATATAAAATTTAACATCAAACGGATCATGAGAAACATGTGATCTAAAATTCAAGGGTCTAGGTTAGTGACATTTTCGTTATTATTGCTGATCTAGGAGTTTTGTGAAATCTAATGGTTCTACATGGTTGTAAGCATATTTCTAAGTAATTCTTCTAAAAGAGCATATATCTAAATCATTATGGATAGGGAGTTTATTCGTCATTTTATTCAAGGTAAAGTACTTGCGTCAAATTATGTGATGGATGGTCTTGTCTTGAAATTCAACGGTTAGATGCTTGATCTATGATGGAGATCATTCCCAACGATTAAGTTAGTGTCAGGGCAATGATGTAAGGCTAGAATAGTTGGATTGATATTGTACACACGCATATATTAGTTAAATCTTATGATAACGCTCGAGAACTTTCGATGCTTGTATATCGAAAAGTTCGGGTCGTTACATCATTTACCTCAAGGGTTTGGTTAGGGAAATGAGGCTTCATATACCTGTTTGGAGCACTCAAACTTCTTCCTGGTTGAGGTCTGGATCTTGTAACCTTCGTGTTGGGGTTCACTTAAAGACTGACTCAACACTCACGTAATTTGACAAACCAGGACGCTTTCATTACAAAGGCACCTTATTTACCTGTTCTTTGCTCCTTGATGCTCTTGCTCTCCTGTGTGGTCTTCAGCTTCCAGAGGCTCAATCGACTACATGACATAAAGACTCACGTGATTGACAAGTAAGATGCACAAATGATTACACTAACAATTTATTATTTTATTTTATTTTATTTTATTTTATTTACACGAGTAGCCCCCTAGAAAAAAATGTTGATATTCTAAATTGGATTTTGAATGTCAGAAATTGCATTGGAGACGAAACTCGTTTTTTATTGGCAATGAATCAGTTGTCACTTCGGGAGAGTACAAGGTGATGTTAGGTATTCAAAGGTTGACATCTCCCATGACCCATCGGTAATTTTTTATTTAATTGAATCTTAAATCGGTATTCAAAGCTTGTACTTCCCATTTTGTTTGTAAGCGACTAGTCTTTGTTTGGATGAATATATATATATATATATATATATATATATATATATATAGATATATATATATATATATATATATATATATATATGAGAAATGCTCACACACAACTACTTGGACTGTCCAGCTAGTTGCCTCGTTTGAGGAAAAATTAATGTTGGTAAACCCCATCGATGAAAGTTATTTCAAGGAGAAAAAGGAATTGTTGGCTTAGGTAGACCTGCCATGCATTAATGTGAAATTCACCCAGCCATTAGGTGCATCATCCCATGATAAACCCATGGCCTTAAAATCAGCCCCATCCATGGTTTAAGTGGACCACGGTATTGGAAATAGTATAATAAAAAAGATCACCCTCTAAACTGTCTCTTGGTGTGGCCCAGTTGAATCGTGTATGGGCCTGCTTTTGGTTCTTGGGCCAATGCTCTGGTGTGGCATCTAATGGTTCGAGTGAATTTCACGTGATCATCATAGTGGGCTATATATGTAAAAATCAATGGTGACCGTTTCTCCCAATCATTTTCATTAGTACGGCCCACTTGAACCACTAATCAGTGTGAATTTTTTACTCTGAGCCCAACATAAAGTTACACATCTAATGATTATAATGGATCTCACGTATACACCACGGTTGGCCACTTAAAAAATGAAAGGCCGGCCACAATACTCCCAATGACGTTAGTTCCATAAGTGTCACCTTCCGGAGATAATGGAGTGGATCAAGTTTTACTCCAGTAGCACCTAATTGGAACTTTCTCTAACTGTGAGGCCCACCTTAATGTATGTGCAGCATATCCATGCTGTTCATCATTTTTTACACATAATTTTACCGTAGGGTCCTAAAAATAAGGCAGATCCAAATCACAAGTGGACCGCAGCATAACAAACGGTGGATATTAAACACCCACCATTTAAAAGTTCCTCAGGCTCACAATAATTTTTACTTTCCATCCAACGTGCTGACAAGGTCACACGCACTAGGATAAAAGGAAAACAAAAATATCAGCTTGATCCAACTTTTGTGGCTCCAAAAAGTATTTAAGGTCAATCAGCACTGCTTCGTGTGTTATGGTCAACATGAGATTTGGACCTGTACTTTTTTGTACCATAACCTAAAAACTGACGTGGATAAAAAACAGATGCATCAAGGTGGCCCCACAGTCGGGGAAAGACCCACTAGAGCTTGGAAGCGGATTGGCTGGTTCTCGACACACCAGTGATATTGATGGTGTGGGTATACGTGTCGTGCGAAGACGAGCACTGATGCTCCTAGATCTCGGAGTTGTACTAACAGCTCAAAAGAGATCAAAGTTACATGGGCCCGAAAATGATGTGTTGTATTTATTATATCCACACCGTTCATCTCTTTTTCGAGATCATTTTAGATTGTCAGCCAAAAATCGTGAGCCAAAAAATAAATGACCATTGATGGCCACCTAACAACGGTCTACTCCCTAGTACCTATATAAACAAGACCATTCTAGTCTAAATTTCTTCATCTCAAACTCACATCTCTCCTCATCCATCAAATCCTAAGGATTACATCTCCATTTAAAATACTGTTAACACATTCTCATTTCGATTATGCTAGAAGATCTGCTGGATTGAAATTGTTCCTACGTTTACCCTTCGTTATTGCTGAACACAAGATCCAAACAAGCTTGGCTTATTCTCGAAGTAATTTTCCTGTAACCCATCAACAATTTAATAAGGAGGCGAATCACACTTTAAAGACAACATATATTTTACGTGATTTAGCCTGGTGAAAGAAAATAATTTATTTTATTTTTCAGTATTTCCCACACATTTTTCCAACAGTAGTATAGTCCATTTGAGCTTTAGATCTACTTAATTATTGGGCTTGTGCCCTAAAATTATATGAAAAAGTGGAGAGGCAGTGTGGATGAAATACATACATCATGATAGGGCTCACAACACTTAGCAATGTTAACATGGGATTTCCTTGCATCCTGAGACTTTTTGGGAATAAATTAGGCTCAACAATCAAATTCCTAAAGTGTGGATGTTATACATACGTCATGATGGGGCCTGACACCGAGAAGGGGGCCACTCTTTATTTTTCAAGAGGTCCATCGTAATGTGCATGTTAGATCCACTCTGACCATTAGATATGGAACCCTATGATGGGCCCAACAGAAAAAAAAATCTGGTTGATCCGTTATTCAAGTGGGTCATACCAGTGGAAGCTGGAAGAGAGAAATCCACCATTGTTTTCTGCAGGGCTCACCGTGATGAACATGTAAAATCCACTCTAACCATTAAATTCTAAACAACAAACTATGCCTGAGCCTCAAATCGTAGGTCCATACGTGATTGAAGTGGGCCATGCCTCGACTCAAAATGAACGGGGTGTGGCTCAAAACCCTTTTAGCCATGGTTTTGAAATGAGGCTAAAGGCCTTTTTTTTTTTTTTTTTTTTTTTTTTTTTTTTTTTTTTTTTTTTGGGTGTAATATAAACTTAGTTGCATCTAAGGCTGTAGACTTCAGGAGCTGCATAATGATATCAATGAAAGTAGACTCTGGAGATGGTACTGAAAACATCCTTAGAGAGGTGGACAAAGCAAGACTTTTTGTCTAATGGTAGTCATTCAATCCCCGCTACTTTCTTTGGTGTGCTCTACTTGAGCTTTGGATGTGTTTCATTTTTGGGCTCATGCTTTGGGAAGTTCTCCACGTTAAAAGTTATACAGGTATGCAATGTATTTAAAAGAATAAATCAGTATATTTTGTGAGCTAGCATGATTAGAGATGACATATGACCAATGAAAAGCGATGGCCCAGAATTTCCCTGTTCCACAGTTAAAGGGATAAAAGATAGTGGCTCTAAAATATGAGCTTTTTCTAAGCGCGCAAGCCTGTCCGATAAACCTAGTGCACACGCCACATACGATAAACCTAGTGCACACGCCTGTCCGATAAACCTAGTGCACACGGCTACAGCCCCACAGGTGTAGGGCTGTGCATCGAGCCGAGTCGAGTCGAGGTGGGCCAAGCTTGGCTTGGCTTGTTCGTGCTGTTCTCGAGTTCGAGATCGAGCTCGAGCTCGAGCTCGGCCTCGAGCTTACTATTGAAGCTTGGCTTGTTTGCCAAAACTTTCGACTCGAGCTTGAGGCGAGCTTACCTCGAGTCGAGTCGAGGTTGCTCCTAACCTGACCCAACCCGCAACCCGCACTTGACTTAACCTAGCAACCCGACCCAACCAACCTAACCTCAAAATCAAATGTTTAATTAATAACACACACACACACACACACATATATAATATTAGATAAACCATAGATGGTACTTTGTTTGATACTGAGAGAGAGAGAGAGAGAGAGAGAGAGAGAGAGAGAGAGAGAGAGAGAGAGAGAGAGAGAGAGAGAGAGAGAGAGAGAGAGAGAGAGAGGCGGAGGCGGTTAGGTAAGGAAGAGAATGGTATAAGAGAGACGGACGGGTACGATAGGGTTTATGTTTTAATTTTTTTTAATTTTTAAATATAATATAATATACATTAATATAATAATAATAATAATATATTCGAGTCGAGCCAAGCTCGAGCTTTAAGCTAAGCCGAGTTCGAGTCGAGTCGAGTCAAACTCCACTATGTTTAAACTTGGCTTGTTTTCAAAACGAGTTGGGTTATATAAAGCTTGGCTCACCTTGATTCATTTTCTGATTCGAGTCAAGTCGAGCTAATTGAGCCAAGCGGAGCGAGCTTTTCGAGCTACCTTGGCTTGTGTACAGCCCTAATTAGGTGGACCTGCATATTTTTCCCAAAAAAAAAATAATATAATAATAATAATAAATAAATAAATAAAACTTAAGCTAATCAGCTACTCAGCCTCAATATTGAAAACGTGGATGGATTATAAAAAGGTTTTTCAGATACGTACATTTGTTTTTGTAAACTGTGGTCTACCTTATCCTTTCGGCCAGGGCATCAATGTAGTGGTACCGATCTGATGGATGGATGGATTTGATCTCATACCATCATGCCATGCTGCCACATATATATGTGGCGTCTACGTGAGATTTATTGCACGCTTAGCAAATGTTCACAGTCGAATACGTGTAGTTTCGACCAATGGTCTATCTATGAAGTGGCCCACAGATAAAAAAATCCCATTTCATCCACACGGTATAAAATATAGATATTTTTATGAAATGCCACCCAATTTTTGGCTTAATTGGAGGTGTATTTAGTTTATCATTTTCTGTCCAATTTAAGTACCACCTATGAACGGTTCAAATTAAGTAGTTGAAAGAACGATGGGACAGTTCCAAAGTGGTAGATAGCCATCTAGACCAGTAAAAGGAGCTGGCAAGCAA
>JAJHSJ010001908.1:0-41891 GCA_021015155.1 Magnolia officinalis | reverse complement strand
TCTCTCTTTCATCTCATCAAAGAAGCGGGTAATAGGCAATCCTCCAAGATTTCTTGAGCAATAAAGACGCCACAACAGAAGGCCCACAAAACCCACAGGAAATCCTAGTCCCCCTGACAAGTGTAAAACCCAATGCATTTCATACTCTTTTTCATTTTCTTTTACATCAGTACTACCAGGAAGTGGACCTTGAGGTGTCTCATTGCCAACACAGTTATCTGTAAGAGGAGGTCCACAGAGTCCATTGTTGCCGATATAATTAGATGGATCTTCAAGTGTCTGGAGCTGATTTCTGATGAAATTCTTCCTGACAAGTTGTTATACAACAAATTCAAGTAACTTAGAAAAGTTAAATCTGAGATGCTCTGTGGATTGTGCCTGAAAGCTGATTTTTAGAGAAATCAAGAGACTCCAGCAATGTCAATTTACCAATCTTATCTGGAATCTTTCTAGTGAAATGATTTCCAGATAAGTTTAAGACACGCAGTCCCCAAGACTTCTGACTCCTTTAGGGATCTCTCCCGTTAAGTTATTGCTTGAAAGGTCCATGCAAGTAACAAGTGAAACTGTTCTTGTATATTCACACATTTGGCCCTTCACTCTCAAAAGCAAGTTTTCTCGTAATATAATTCTCACCCATCCATAGGTAAGGTTGATCCTTCCATACGGAACAAAGTTATACGTCTTCTCCTTATTTTTCATTGCGATGAGATTTTCAAAACATTGAGGAATTGTGTCAGATAAACAATTTTGTGCCATATCAAGGATTTGAAGAGAAGTTAGGTTTGATAGTTGCAGTGGGATGTCGTTGTTCACTCCCCAAGTATAGGGTTGTGATGTAGTAATAAACTCGGTGAGACCGAGGTTGAATCCACAGGGACTGAAACCTGTACGTAATCTGAAAGTAACCAGAACTAGAACTAGAATAAGATGCAATCTAAATCAAGTGAATTTGAGGAATAATGGTAAAATAAGAAACTAAAATTTATAGAATTCAAAGTAAAAAACTAGGGATTTAGAGGATCCACTTGTAGAGATCAGGGAGATCTACTGTCAATTCATGAACTCAACTGGACTTCGAGTCCCATCTTCATCCAGTTGGAAGATATGTCGCTAAAACTCGAATGCACTTCCTTCCTTTAATCTAGTCTTCGAAGAGAGGAAAGGTATGGGAATTAGAGTCGCTTCCATCACAAAACCATGCCCTGAGACAAAGTAAACAATAGAACTAAACCAATCCACAACTAATCAGGAGATATATGGCTGTTAGGAAAGTTTCTGTCATCCAACCATGTCCAAGGGGCAATGGTGGACAACATGTCTTCCTAACTACATAATCACAATAAGAGGATGGACATACTCAAAGCCATCGCAGATATATTGTAATTTAAGTCACACACACATCATTAAAAACTGAAAGCATTCCATAAAATCAACTAGCATCAAAATCAGTTCAAACACGATCAAAGGAGTAGAGGTCCTCCCATCACACCACAAGCTTCACCTCTTAGCCCTAGCTAAGAGTTTAGCCCGACATGAATGGGCTAGCTCTCCAAATTCTCAAGCAAACCATGTAAATAAGGAAAACAAAAAGAACTCTCTCTCTCTCTCTCTCTCTCTCTCTCTCTCTCTCTCTCCTCTTCTTTCTTTCTCTCGTCTCTGCCGTGGATATCCCTTCTATCTGTCTCTCTTCCTTTTTATAGCCAGGAACCCTCGGTCCTGTGTGAGGCTGGAGTCGGTTTGAAGAGTATCCGCACAAAGAGACGTGTCACGAAAGTTGAGATTTCGCATCTCAACATAGAAACCGGTCATGTGGTGGATATTAGATTTGGTGATATCCGAGGGACCCACTTTCAGTGATCTTTCAGCGAATTTGTATCGTTCATTGTCTTAGTAAGGTCCACTTATGCCGATATCTGAAATTTGGAATAGATCTGCGATTCTGATGGGCCACCGAGTGGATCAACGTTTGACGAAAGACCCAGCCCTGACAATCTTATCGGTATACATGGCTGCAAGAGAATATGAGGTTTTGGTAAGCACCTTCTTCTCTGATCATTCTGGATGGTTGGGATTAACTGTCTAATGATGAGAGTGGGTCGCTGAGGAAACAACGGACAGACGTGTGTGCGTCGGAAGACAGAGAGCTTCTGTATCTGTTTGGGAAACCCAGTTGGCTCGAAGTGAGTTCGATTCCCTGCTAACTCTTGAAGGTGAGAGATCCGGTGTCCGGTCGGTTTTGAGCTGGCTTCAAGATGGATGGTGTGGATCTGAGATCTGATCTGTGATAGTGGGCCACATCAAGTCACAACAGCAAGGTTGTTGTGTCGCACGCGAACGGAAATCCCATCGATTCCGATTTTAAAAACAAATTTCTTTCTGTTTCTCTTTTTCTTTCAAACCGTCTCTCTGCGTGGCCCATTCCTTGCGTTGCTCCAACCAGATGGACGATCAAAAGTTTCAGTGAGGCCCCATCATCAGGTAGAATAGGTCCCGCCTTCTGCTACCAATGTATTTCGGATGAGATATCCGTACATATACGTGTAGATGTACACGAATTCACACCTAGAGTCCGGTCGAATTCACCCTGAGAGCGCTCTGGTCGGCTCAGATCTCTCCAAACACTAACGATGGTGGGCCATATTGAGTTTTACACGGTCGCTGTCCATAAAAATCACTCTGCAGTAGCCCTCTTTCTGTCGAAGAATCTGAGCAACTTCGTTCATATTTTCGCAGGAAAACTCCTAGGTGTAGGAGAGTGGTGACTTCCAACATGATGAATGGTTTAGATCAGACAGATGGTTCATGATAGTGGCCCACCGACTTCCGCAAACGGGCTCTGCTTCGCTGTTGCGCAAAAAAAAACAAAACGGAGGCAGTTGCCGTTTTTGACTTGGTCACGGACCAGCTTGATTTGGAAGGCAACACAGTTGTCGTGTACATCGGGTGCATTTGTGCACCATGCACACCCTGACTTAGGTGGGGTCCACGGTGATGTTTCTGAAAGATCCACTCTATCCACATGTTTTATCACCTTATTTGATGGGTCAAGCCCAAGTTTGAAGCATTTCCAGATCTCAAGTGGGCCCCAAATCACATTTCATTGGCTGATCTGTTCGTTGGGCCACTTCCACAAGGTTCCAGTAGCTGAAATTTGATATGTACGGTTAATTTATAGTCCCTGGGCCATGTATGAAGTTTTGAGCCAATCAGATGGTGGAAACCCTGTGATCTTGCATTCTGGACAGTTTTCAGGCCACTTGAACTTCAGTTTCTCGATTTTCTCTGATCTCTGGCGTGTAAATCCATCGATCTTGGTCCCCTGGGGTCTGTCCCATACTTTGGTGAATTCTGGGCGTTAAATCTCTGCTTTAAGCTCCCTTTTTCAGTCCATACTTGCAAATGTACCTTACATCATAAACACGATTAAATTAGGATTTTAAACAGTGGCATGTTCATAAATCCAGGCAGTAATTGGGGTCTGATATGCAATATTTGACCCTCAACAGTCGCCAGTAAACATATTGGATTGTAAACTCAGAATTCTTAAAGTTGGAAAGCTTTTGCCAATCCAAGTGGGAATATGACCCAAGAAATTATTATATCCAAGGTTGAGAGCCTTCAACCTAGAACAGTTCTTCAAAGATGAAGGGACTTCTCCTGATAGGGTATTGTTGTTCAAGTGCATTGTTTGGAGTCGACTTAACAGACCCAAAGACGTGGAATTCCTCCCGATAACCTGTTCTTGCTCAAATCAAGAACTTCAAGGGCTACACAATTACCCAATCTCGACGGAATGGTACCAGTTATATTGTTTCGGGAAAGATCAAGGACAACTAAATATTTCAATTCTTCTATGGATGAGGGAATTATGCCACTGATTTGGTTACGTGCGGCAGAAAATAATTCTAGATAACGCATTGTGGATGTAAAATTTGGTGGGATTGGCCCAGAAAATGATTGAGAAATCAAGTACTCAGGATCCATTCAATATGCAAGGTATTTGACCACTGAAACGATTCAAACTCAAATCAATGAAGCCATGAGACTGCATCTTTAAAAGGTTGGGCAATTGGCCAGAAATCTCATTATTTGAAAGATCCAGTATAAGAAGTTGGGGAGTTAAATCCCAAAACCAGGTGGGCATGATGCCAGAGATGGTTGTGTTAGAGAGATCCAACCTCTGTACGTATTTTTGTGTACGTAGCCAAGTAGGAAATTGAGGACCTAAATGAGATGATCCCAGCCTAATGGCCAGAAGCTGAAATGGAGGGACCTAATCTGGGTGTAGATCAAAAACCAAAGAATTGGAGGACAAATACAAGACCTCCAACTTCTTGAGGTTTTCAAAAAGACTTTCAGACACATTTCCTGTTAAGGAATTGTTTGAGAGGTTAAGAGAAGACAAGTTAGAAAGTTGTCCTAAACTTGTTGGAATTGTCCCATTCAATGATTCTACAGAGACATAAATATTGTAAGGAAGACAACCCTCCAAGACCTTCAGGGATACTCCCATTCAACTGATTCCCTGCGAGATCTAAAAACACAAGGCTACTAATTTAGCAATCCAATTTGGAATTCTAGAGTTGAAATTGTTGTAACTAAGATCAAGGACGTGGAGAGATGTGAATTAACAGAAGCAAGAGTTGGAGAAATAAATGAAAGATGACAAAACGGTAAGCGTAGCTCAACGAGGGAGGACACTTGTTCATTACGTGGACCCAATCATCAGTTGCCATGGAAAGGTTCACATAAGACATGTCGAGGTACTTGAGAGAAGTAGGCTTCTCAACCACCACAGGTTTTTGGCACTCAAAGAAGAATAAGAAGATTCATGGAAATGAGTTTAGAGAGGTTTTCTAAGCTGATGAGGGATTCCTCCCGCTGAACCCTGCATCTGAACAAGTCCAAATGCTTCAACTCCTTAATGGAACCCACAACAACTCTGGAATTGGCATACCATTAAAGCATTATGGCTCTCAGTTCAAGTAACGCGAGATGTTTCAGTTCAAGCAAAGATGGATTGATTGAGCCACTCAGGCCCAAACCACTGCAGTCAAGATGAACAACGTACCGTGTTTTTGGTGTTGCAGGTAATTCCTGTCCAATTGCAGCAGTCTGAGGTATCATCCCAAAAGAGAGATGATTGAAGGAATCGTTGAGTGCCTTCCGAAGCTAGTGAGAACCTTTCTCTCCAATCCAAGCACACTACTCACCTTCCAATATCCTCCACAACATAATAAACAGTTTTAATAGAAGAGGGAAATAAGAAAGCCTCTTCTCTCCATTCCTTCTCTCTGTGCTGTGGAGAAGAAAATAGCTACTTTGCTAATTTCTCCTTCCACTGTCCTTGATTTATAGATTTTCAAGGAAAGTGGACTAGATAGAACCCCGGCCTCACCCAAGACTGTGTGGCTCTTACCGTCAGGTTACTTTGGGGTCCACCTTGATGTATGTATTATTGATCCACATCGTTCATACGTTTTTACAGATCATTTTAAGGCATATATTATTCCAAAAATTAAGCAGATCCAATTATGATGTAGACCATCCATAAGAAACAGTGTTGATTGATCATTAATGAGTTACGAAGTTTTTGATCAAGCTGATAATTGTTTTTCCCCTTCATCCAGGCTTATGTGACCTTACCAATAGATTTGATGGTAAATAAACGCTATGAAATATTAAATTGCACCATAAGAAGTTTTTAATGGTAGGACAGTCAATCACCACTGTTTCTTCTGTTTCTTATGGTATGATACACTTAACAATTGGATCTGCCTAATTTTTGGGATAATAACCTAAAATTATCTAGAAAAATGGATGGACGTCATGGATAAATAATACATACATCCGCGTGCGGTAACCAACGATAGGGTGCCACCTCTCAATTAGTGAGGCCCGCGTCTCACCTAGTCCGCCTCGATTTGAAGACCGTATCTAACCATGATGCTAGTTAACCACCATTTTCTTCTGATGTAGAGCGGGTCATGGACAGTTTCATGGCCAAGATGGATCAGAAAAGGCCCGTCGACAACAAAAGTGATCCAGACCGTCAACATTAGATGGGGCATATCTCGCAATCCGGAATGAGTTATTGGACGTAAAATATATATTTGGAAGTAGAGCGAGCTACTTTAGCCACCTAACCCACTGCACAAGTTGGATTTGCGAAATACTCCTAGATCGACGATCGTTTTCCTATTTTAATATTCTGTTTATACTACAATAGTAAGTTTTGTTTAATTATAACTCTTCAACCATTGGCTTTAGGAGTTGTGCTCAATGTGAAAAGAACTTAGAATAATTAGGAGAACATCTTAGTGAAGCCAAATAGGACACTTACTTTTTTTTTGCTGAAAACCTTGTGCTCTGGTAGACTTCACGACCGTCTATAAATAGTAAGTTTAATATATACATATAATAAGTTGCGATTTCTAGGAGTTTTTAACTATAGTTTGCTTCTGATTTCTGTCTCATTTCTTGGCATCCCTCTTTAAGGGTTGTGAACTCGTTATTTCATTTATCAATTAAATTTCAAATTTATTAGAATTTATTTCTATTTTCTTGATTTCTAATTACCTCGTGGATTCGAAAAGTCTCTATGAGGAGTCTAGGAAGCTCTGTGGATTCAGAGGAGTTATCCTTGAGGAAGACGGTGATCGACCTCATCACGTTCATCCCTGCGTCATCTTCTAACATGTGCTATTCCTATTTTGACTATCGAGACGTCCAAAATTAGGGAACACTGTGATATCTATCTTTTTTTTGGCATGCTTTTGTGCCTTTTGATTCTGCTTGCTTGGGTAGCAAGTCTTATTTTCTGTACAAGTGTTGTTTGGTGATGTTGGTATTAGGCATAGGTCTTTCTGTACAACCATGGCTATGATAGCAGCTGTATGTTTGAAATTCTATCCCCTCTTTGTTTGTGTGGTGTCCTACTACTGGCTAGATGGATAATTGTCCCAGTTAGGCAGGCTTGAGAGGAGTATTCTGCTGGATGCTGGAAGAGAAAGTAACCATAGGCACACCAGGATCTGCTGGA
This sequence comes from Magnolia officinalis, assembly GCA_021015155.1. Taxonomy (NCBI): domain Eukaryota; kingdom Viridiplantae; phylum Streptophyta; class Magnoliopsida; order Magnoliales; family Magnoliaceae; genus Magnolia; species Magnolia officinalis. The sequence goes on along the minus strand of JAJHSJ010001908.1, from coordinate 34,846 downwards.
TTGAGCTGGTCAGTCAGTGGGTTTTTAATGTAGGGACATTTTCACACTGGGGTCGCCTGTTGGATGCAGGGGCACACTCAGGGTGGGTGACCCATGCAATTTGGGGCCCACGGGGGAGGTCTCGTGTTCGAGACTCCTTACCAGGGGTGATTAATGCTCATTTCACACCGGGCTCAAGTGGGGTAGCTCGTGGGATACAGGGACACACTCGGGGTGGGTGGCCCATGTGATTTGGGGCCCACAAAGGGGGTTCGGCCGAGGTCCTAACCCATGAGATGTGGGGCCTGGGCTATGAGATAAATGGATTAATTCGCTATACTCTAACAGTTCGAGCTTTTAGAGCAAGTGATTAATTATCCTGCATCAAATTGGTATCAGAGTGGGTGGTCTCGTGTTCGAGACTCCTCACCGGAGGTAATTAATGCAGGCACATTTTCACACTGGGCTCGAGTGGGGTTGCCTGTTGGATGCGAGGGCACACTCGGGGTGGGTGACCCATGCGATTTGGGGCCCACAAGGGAGGTCTTGTGTACGAGACTCCTTACTAGGGGTGATTAATGCACATTTCACACCGGACTCGAGTGGGGTAGCTCGTGGGATGTGGGGACACACTCGGGGTGGGCGGCCCATGTGAGTATTTATTTTATTTTATTTTTCAAGATAAAGTTATAAGTGGTGTGCTCCCACCTTTTTCAAAAAGATTAATTTTTTTAATTTTTTTTTCTGATCAAGCTAGACTAACCATCCACTTAATCAGAAAATTGTAATATATAATATATATATATATATATTCTATAATATATATTATATATATCTTAAAAAAAGACTTACCTTCCATCGTCCCCAGTATGTGCCATCCATGCATTCAATAAACATTTGGCCTAGATGCCTTAATGGCATACCATGTAGTGGTCCCTCCTCGAATCAATGTAGGCATCCCCCCTCTCAAACTGTTCCTGTTGTTGTGGCCAACACTTCCTGTGATGGTCTGATTTTTCAATGTAGATTTGTATTGAAGCGGTACCGACCCTGTATGAGTGAAGTCCTTAACACTACGCAAAAAGGCCAATTTACGACGTATTTTTGCGACGGATTTTGTCCGTCGCAAAAATCTCTTGGTTTAACGACGGATTTAGTCCGTCGCTAATGGAAAAAGTCCGTCGCTGGGCTCGTCTTTCTCGCGGAATTTCGCGACGGACCAAAATCCGTCGCTAAAATCTGATTTACGACGTATTAACGACGGATTTTTGTCCGTCGTAACTAGGCGACGGACGAAATCCGTCGCAAATTTTCATTTGGCGACGGAAGTACGGTTACAAATTCCAGCCCAAAAGAAATGGCGCGCTTTTCAGTTGCTTTTGCGACGGATCAGGTCCGTCGTAAAAGAACTTTAACCTAACAAATTTTTTTTCATCTTTTTTAGAATACGGTGAAAATTTGTTTTTGGTTCGTCTAATAATTGTTTTTTAATAGAATTTCAATGGTTTAATTGTACATATTTGTATCTAAGATTATTTTTTAACAATTAATTGAATGCAAAAAGAAAATTTATTTTGTTTTTATATCAAATGAGTGGAATTTTTATTTTTATTTTTTAATTTAAAACTAATATTTAAATGATTTGTAATATCACACGAAAAAAGAATATTGAAAAGTTTAAAAATTTTAACAATGTTTGAGAAAAAAATTAGATTTTCAAAAAATAAAAATCGAGATTTAATAAAAATCTATTTTGTGGTAACAAAAAAGAATATTTAATGAAGTTGATAAATTTGAAAAAAAAAAAAAAAAGCATTTCATTTCGAGAAAATAATTGGAAAAAAAAAGCATTTGATTTTGAGAAAATAATTGAATATTTAATGAAGTTGATTAATTTGAAAAAAAAAAAAAGCATTTCATATTAAAAAATAGATACTTTATCAAAAACAAACATTTTGAAACGAAAAATAAGTAAGTTGAAAATTTGTGGTTTTGAAAAATAATTGAAAATGTTCAAAATTTGAAATTAAAAGAAAAGTTATTTATAAAAACACTAAGATTTTGAAAAGATATATATATATATATATATATATATATATATATATATATATATATATATTATATATTATATATATATATATATAATTGAAAAGTTGAAAACAACATGATGCTTTGAAGAAAAAAAAAAATCGACATTTTGGAATTTTTGGGAAAAAAATTAAAAGTTGTGAAATTTTAAGATATTTTGAAAATAAAAATTCAGAATTTGTATTTTATTTATTTTTTGAAATATTTTATAATAAAAATGAAATTTTGTTAAAAGTTTTCAAAGAAAAATTAAGAGTAAAAACATATACATTTTGAAAAAAATGTAATTTTTAAATGGAAATTGTAATTTATCTGTGAAAAAATTGCGAAACTGCGATGTATTTTTGAAAAAAAAAAAAAGGCATTTGATTTCGAGTAAAAAAATATATCCTAAAAAGAAATTTAAAAAGATTTCAAAAAATGTGAAAATTTTGACGATGTTAAAAAATGAAAATATTTTGCAAAAAGAAAATGGGACTTTGTATTTTGAAAAATAAAATAAATGCATTTTTTTTAATGGAGAAGTTAAAAAGAATTGAAAATTTTTAATTTTTAAAATTAAACAATATTAAATAATCGATACTTTAACAAAAAACAACATTTCGAAACGAAAAATAAAGAAGTTGAAAATTTTTATGATTTTAAAAAATAATTGAAAGTGTTAAAATTTTGAAATTAAAAGAAAAAGTTATTTATAAATACACTAAAATTTTGTAAAAAAAAAATATCATTTAAAAAAAAAAATTTGAAAAGTTGAAAACAAAATGATGCTTTTGAAGAAAAAATCGACATTTTGGAATTTTTGAGAAAAAAAAAATAATTTTAAGGTTAGGAAAATTTTTAAGATTTTGAAAATAAAAATTTAGAATTTGTATTTTAATTTTTTTGAAATATTTTACAATTAAAATGATATTTTGTTAAAAATTTTCAAAGAAAAATTAAGCCTAAAAAAATATACATTTTGAAAAAAAAATGTTATTTTTAAATGGAAATTGAAATTTATTTGTGAAAAAATAAAATGTAACCCGATTGGGGCGAGTAAATAGTAAAATTGAGGGTATTGATCCGTAAAATTGAGGGAATAGACCAACATATAAAATGAGCCAAATATCCTGGTCAAAATTGTGACCCAACTTATTGATCTCGCGAGGACCTAAGAATTAATATTAGTAAATTTTGTAGGCTCCATCATGATGTGTGTCAAACATCAACACCGTGCATTTGATGTGTCCCCTTTAGGTTATGAGATATCTCAAAAATCATCCGTATACGAAACTTAGGTGGGCCATACCATCTAAAACCATATGAAGACATCCTAAAAATTATAAGCACTTGGTGAGGCCCACATGAGTTTTGGATGTGGCTGGAACTTGGTCTGACCCTTCATCCAAGTGGGACACATGTAATGAGTGGGTTGGATATGTGAATCACATTAAGGCAAGCCCAATATATGATTATGAAAGGAAACCCCTCTGCACTCCATTTAGGTGATTTACTAATTACCCTGAGTAAGCTCTGTGGGGTCTACCATTATTTATTTATTTTATCCACTCCGTTCATCCATGTTAACAGATGATTCGGGGTCTAAAAAACAAAAAGGAAGAATATCCAAAGCTCAAGTGGACCACACCATAGGAAATAGTGTGATTGAACCTCTACCATTAGAAGTTTTGGATCAAGCTGATGTTTGTGTTTTCTCTTCATTCGTATCTTTTTGATATTATGAATAGGTTGGATGACAAATAAACATTACTGTGGGCCCAAGGAAGGTATCAACGGAGGAAATCATTATTCCACATTGTTTTGTGTGGCATGGTCCACTTGAGTTTTAGATTTATTGAAAATTTGGATCAACCCACACCGTTCATCCATTTTTCAAGATTATTTTAGAGAATTATCCAAAAAATGAATCATACCCAAAGATTAAATGGACCGTATCACAAATAAGGGAAAAAGATTGGCTACTTCCCCTTACACTTGCCAATGGCTGGTGGTTGGTGCCCTGTGGGCCCCACCATGATGTATGTGTTTAATCCATGTCATCCATCTATTTTTAAAGATCATTTCACGGCATGAGACAAAAAACGAGGTATATCTCATTCTGAAACGGACCACATTACAAGAAACAGTGTTGAATGAGCATCAACCATTAAAAACATTTCGATGGCCATAAAAGTTTTGGATCGAGATGATTTTTGTTTTTCCCCTTCATCTAGGCCTGTATGACCTAATAAACAGATTGGATGTCAAATAAACAGTACAGTGGGCCTTAGGAGGATTTTAATGATGGATATCCAATCACTATTGTTTTCATGTGGTGTGGTCCACCTGAGATTTAAATACTTCTCATTTTTGTAATAAAACTCTAAAATGATCTTTAAAAATGGATGAACTTAATGGATGAAATACATACATAATGGTGGGCCCACAGAGCACCAACCACCCCGTGGCTGGTGTCAGGGGAGTGACGCTGACCACTAAAAACTTCTATTGGCCACAAAAGTTTTAGATCAAGCTGTTATTTGTGTTTTCCTTAATTTATGTTTTTTTTTTAAAAAAACTTTTAAATAGGTTGGATTTCAAATAAACATTACGATGGGCTTTAGGATAGTTTCAACGGTGGGAATCACTCTCCCGCTGTTTTCTGTAGTGGGGTCCACTACAGATTTTTATCTGCCCCATTCTTTGGATCATGACTTAAAATGATATCTCAAAATGGATGGACGGTGTGGATATAACAAATACATCATAGTGGGGCCCACAGAACTTGGTGACGTAACTTAAAGTAGGGTATAAGGGGAAGCGGATTGCGTAGTGAGTCACTCACTACGCTTAGCGTACTGAGTAAACTCTGTGAGGTCCACCATGATTTACGTATCTGATCCACTCCGTTCATCCATTTTATCAGATAATTTTAGTGCCTGACCCCAAAACTGAAGCATATATAATGTTTAAATGGACCACACCAAAGGAAACATTTGAATTGAATGTCTACCGTTGAACAATTTGGGGGCCACAGAAAATTTGGATCAAGCTTATATTTTCGTTTTCCCTTCATCCATGTCTTTATGATCTTATGAACAGGTTGGATGATAAATAAACATCACCGTGGGACCTAGAAAAGTTTCAACGGTGGAAATCTTTATCCCCACTGTTTCCTGTGGTATGATCTACTTGATCTTTGGATATGCTTCAATTTTTGGTTCAACCCCTTAAATTAGATGGAAAAATGGATGGACGGCTTAGATAGACGACATACATTTAAGGTGGGCCCAATTGAATGTACAGCGTACGATAAGAGCGTACTGAACTCAATACGCAATCCGATTTCGGTATTAGGGAGGGCGTCCAGAGAGACGCCCTAATTCTCCCTCCCTCTGTTTCTCGCACCGCAACCCCCTCTACCTGTCTCTCGCACACTCTCGCACCCTCTCCCTCCGCTCTCTCTGTCTCTCGCACCCTCTCCCTCCTCTCTTTCTGTCCTTCTCCTCCTCTCTCTCACCCTACCGCGCGTTGCCGAAGGCCCTACACACGCACGCCCTCTCTCTCTCTCTCTCTGAAGCTCGGTTGAAGGCTAGCATTCACAACCATGAGTCTCTCTCTCTCTCTCTCTCTCTCTCTCTCTCTCAATCTCTCCCAATCTCTCCCAATCTCAATACCGATTTAGGGATTTGGGGATTTAGCGATTTGGGGATTTAGTAATTTGTGGATTTGGGGATTTTAGGGCGCATTACTTCACATTGTTGAGGTGGTGCATCCAAACGGCCCTAAATCACTGGCACAAAGTCAGGTTCCACAAGCAACACCCTGGGCCCTAAATCACATTGTTCTCTCTAATAAAAATGCTACTAGTTATATGTGCTGTGTATGGTATTATGTGGATATATGAATAATGCATGATGTGGGTTTTTCTCATGTGTTGTGTGTAGTAGTATGTGGATATATGAATAATACATGATGTGGGCTTTTCTTATGTGTTTCAGAGAATCATAAGTTCATTGACTGTGGGATGTGTTCCGTTTCTTTCATCTGTTCTGCTCTAATCACTAATAATCTGGGTAACCATGATTCTATTATAGATTGCCATTGAACCAAATAACTTCGGATCCGATAAAACAACTAAACACAATGTGAAGAGCACTTCATTGCCGGACAGTGCACCCAAAAAAAAACAATTGTTGCTGTTGAAACCTGAAAGCTCAGATTGAATTGTCTTGAATTGAGAGAGATTCAAGATAAAGAAGTCTAGAGCAAAGAAACTTCATATGGCAGGCTTTCAGTTTGCAGGATTGTGCTATCCTTCAGTGATCCAAGCCATTGATATTGTTTGGCTGACTGTCCGTGGCTAATGCACCTAAAATCTCTCACACAGGAAGATGAAATCATGATCCTTCAATAGGTTAAGGATGCTTTTGATGATATTTGGTGCAACCAAAGACCCTTTTAAGAAAGATAATACAGTAATAATTCATGCTTCACATTGAAAAATGGCCAAACAATCTGCTTTTAATGATATTGTTGCTGTTCTCAATACTGACTAGCAGTGCCAAACTGGATTGGACTCTACCGAGTCTGAGTTGACTCGGACGAGTCATATATCCACATAATACCATACACAGCAACAGCCCTAAATCACTGGCCCAAATGAATTCAAGGAAATTCGAGGAAATCAAGTTTGCCGCTGTTTGTTTGTTTTTTTTTTTTTTTTTTTTTTTGTTTTGTTTTGTTTTTAAGTGTGGGATAAAAAAGAAGAAGAAGAAGCTCTAGCAGATGAAATGTATTTGGGTCATTTCACCCTCTCAAGAAGGTCATTTAGGGACTTGAAATTAACTTGGAATTTTTTGACAAATCAGAATTTTCATATGCTGATAGTGTTCATAGACATGCAATAAAAAATAATGCATATGCTACAAATGTAAGTCAAATCAAACCATTGAAATTGTGGGGTCCACTTTATATGGATCCTTGATCAAATATTACACTAGATTGATGTCCTAGCTAGTAGACTGAGAGACAGCTAAAGGACATTTGAAATGAAAAAATAAAAAATAAATTATCAAGGATTTATTTAAAATGGTATGCCATGTTGGAATGTAAATTTTGAAAAGGTAAATCCTAAGATTTATTTAAAATCACGTTTAGATTGATTCATAAAATTAGCAAAAGCCACCATGGGATTTATACCTATCCTTTTAAAGAAAAAGGCCAATGGCAGCTGCTGTACTTTCATCTATTTCCCTTTTTGCCTTCCATATACTGGGAATTGATGCACTTGTGGGCAATCAAAGTTTCATCTATAATCTGTTTGCTATATACAAAAGCTCCTTGCACCTTGGAGATACATTTCCTAGCAATTTTGCAAACAAGTTTTGTTTTGTGGTTTTATTCCTGTTTTGCAACCCTCCCCTTCTTTTTTGGTTTATCCTGGTGTTATAGTGTTGACTTAGCAATTTCTTTTCATGTATACTCATTTTTGGTTTAAACATGCTTTAGTGACATAAGAAGGCACCAAGATGGTTGCACAGACATTTACAGTGGACTTGAATAAGCCTCTTGTTTTCCAGGTCAGATCTAATGGCATTTGCTTTATTCTTTTTTTCCAATGATATTGCTGTTGAGGTTATTCTAACAACTCCATCAAAGGACCACCAAAGTGCTATTTGCAAAATATTCTGGTTGCGTAGTTGATTGGTATCTTGATGACATGAGAGCCATGCAATGCCTGACAGTTTTCTATTTTCATGTACCTGATCCTGTCTAGAACTAAATGGTTGGCCGATACCATTCAGGTTGCTTATTGGGCATCTAAATAGTGAGCCTCATGCTCATGTTCCTTTTTTTCTCTGTTTTTCTAGCGTATTCAGTTTTTTTTATCTGTTTAAATCCTCATAGCGCACTAATGTAGTAATAAGTTCTATTTCATACTATGTTTTGACCTTGCAAAAAACCTTCTCATAGGTTGGCCATCTTGGAGAAGCATACCAGGAATGGGTTCACCAGACTATTGTTAGCAAGGAAGGCCCACGCTTTTTTGCAAGCAACTTCTGGGAGGTATGACTATGACCCCTTTGCCTTGACGATAACTGTTGTGAATGGATATATTTCCATCTTCCATTACTGACCCATTTGCAACTTTTCACAGTTCTTGACGCGTACTGTATGGTGGGTGATCCCACTTATCTGGTTGCCGGTTGTATGTTGGTCCGTGTCTGTATCTATCCGAATGGGCTACACATTTCCTGAGGTAGTCCCATTGGTGCTTATTGGGATACTTGTGTGGACATTAATGGAGTACACTTTGCATCGCTTCCTTTTTCACATCAAAACAAAAAGTTATTGGTAAGCTTGTTTTCTTGCCACCATTTGCTTAGTCTACTCGCTTTCTAGGCAGTCAAATGGAATATGAATTAGATGCTAAAGTTTGTTGCTGCTTGCTCCAGGGGAAATACTGCTCATTATCTTCTTCATGGCTGCCATCACAAGCACCCTATGGATGGATTGCTACAAATTGAATCCTTCATCAGTCTGCTACAAATTGATTTCTAATCACTTCACAAATCACCAATAATGAAATGAAAAAACAGCACAAATAAATGATAACACAATTACTTTATCCAGACCCAATAGTATTGCTTTAGGGGCTCTAAAGGCATCTTACCAATAGAGTATTGAATCCCATCTCATGAAACAATAAAAAATTAGAAACCAATCCCAGGAATCCATGAAAACAGCCTGCAAAATATTTCATCATCTTCACCCTCGCTGTCACTAGTTACTGCTTTTGAAGGTCGTTTTCTTTTAGCGGTAAAAGCTCATATAAAATAATAAAATCCTCCCTAGAGCTGGTAGCATTTTTCTAGCTGTAATGCATTCTCTTTAGACTCTTTGAAGCAGTTGTTTCCCTTCCATTACTAGGGAGAGTGGGAAGATAGAATTAGGTAAAGCAGGCAATAGACTACATGGAGACTATTATTGAGGGGAAGTTTAGATACCTTGTTTTCGTCGGATATGAAATTCTTTAAGTCGTTCATGCATCTCCTTCAGGAAAAGCTTCAAATAATGTGATGAAAACAATAACTCCAATAAGAGTTTAAAGAGGATACATTCCAACCATATAAATGAGGAAGCAGCTTTAGAAAATGCTAGCAACTGTGGTAAGAGTTTTATACCATCATCCAAAACCAAAAGAAAAATGTTTTTTATTACTACCAATGGTCTAATTGTAGATGATGATTATTTTGAATGGAAGAATATTGTTTTGTTAGATTCTTGAGGTGGGTTTCTTTTCTTTTTTTTTTTTTCTTTTTTAAGTTCTGTGGTGGGATTCAACACTCTACCGGTGTGGTGCTTTTATAGTCCATTTGGTGAGTTGCCGTTGGTTTGTGTGTAGTGATTCTTCATAATTCTCCTTTGCTGTTTTATCCTCATTCGTGATTTGTGAAGCGATTAGAGATAATGTTGTGGGACATTGGCGAAGGCTTTGAGTTTCAAAATTGCTATGTATTAATCCTTACAAATTCAGTTTCTTCTCCAATATTGCTTCGTCAATTGACATTTAGGAATTTCTGTTCTAGATAAGTTGTATTGATTTCATTCTGGCATGGTTCCTGGAAATTGCTAATCTTGCTCATGTATTAAAATAATGTGCCTGCACACTTCTATTGGTTTGGAAGGTAGGAGTATGACACCCTTTTCCTACTTGGGTTTGGCCATTTATATGACCAATCAAAGCTTGTGTCATGGTTTTGAGTGGCCGTTTCAGAGTGTTGACTCACGTGGAGAGTGAAATTTGCTTGATTGCTCCAACTTATTCCATTTCGATCTGTTAACTCCTTTTATTGCCAACCAAATCAAGAATATTTAGAACCATACTGCATGTCACAACGTTTTCCCACACTTTTGGGGGTTCCAATTTAGTGACATTTTGTTGTGATACCAAATATGTACCCTTACGAGTGTACAAAATAAACAGATTGTCAAAATGTGACCAACAGTGCACTCAATGTACATATGTCACCCACTAGATATGCGAACCTTCCTGATCTTTGGCTCAGGGCATCTACACGTGAGGCCTGCCTGATGGGCGATGTAGATCTGGAACGTGTTCCACGTTGTCTTGTGTCCGCCACCAATCCTGTGGACAGTGTACTCTGGCATTTTTCATTTCTGTGACTCTGGACAACCATTCATCACTTGATGTGTTTGTTACCATATTCAACATTGTATAGAGTTGATAGTAGATAAGTCAACAATGAGCCAGCAGCCAGTTTCAACCTGCCCAAGAATATGGGAAGAAGCAAGCATGCACCGCCCATTATGACAATGAGATGATAATCAGGTTCAACCATATAACTATTTATATGGGAAGAAGCAAGCATGCACCGCCCATTCATTTTGGAATAATGCTATGATAACTTGAATTTGTTGCTCTTGTTGTTTGTCACTACTTTGATTGCCTTCCGTACTCTTTTAAGTACCAAATTACCATCCATCTATTGTAAGTAGATCTGATTATAGTTCTTGAGTATTTTATGCACAACAATTGTTCTTGCATTTCCTTGTTGGAGTTGATAGCTTGATGTCTCGTTCTTAGAAATATGTAGTTTTTTTTATTCTTCCATTGACTCTTCTTGCAACTATTGAGATTGTATTTTTAGTTGTATCTTATTGGGGTGTTTCATAGTTGTAGAATGGAGATTGGACTGGTTCATAGTTGAGTCCCAAAGCATGACATAGACTTTGATTATTTCATTTGTCTAGTGTGCATTGCCCCAAATGGGCCATTTTTAGAGTTGTCTCATCCCACTGATTTCAGAATCATATAGCTGAACTACAATTGGATATAGTAATCCTTCCCTACATAATATTATTATGTTTTAAATTTTGAGTAAGATGTTTAATGCTGATATCATATTTTATTAATTTCACTTGAGAAAATTATGAGAATTACCAATTGATTTTACATGAGATACGAAAATGATTGTGTGATTTATGTAAGAAGGGAGCTGACGTGAATGGACTAACTTCATGTGGGTGAGATCCACACTCTACATAAGGTGCAACACACTGTGCTTGGACCATTACCCAAAATCAGAAAACCCAAAGGCCTTCTATATAAACAGAAGATCAGTCCTTTCTCTCTTGTTTAACTTCTGCAAGAAACAACAGCAGGCGGCATCAGTCCATGAATACATTTCTTTTTCTTCACCCGATGAACAGTTAAGATCTCAATCATGTGTGGATCAAGAGTCCCATTGGAAAATTCTGAAACAGATTGGTTATAAGTCCATGAATACATTTCTTTTTCTTCACTATTTGGAGTGCTTCATGTAGCTTTTCCTTGTTTGACTGCAGGTTTGTATTCTTGAGTTGGGAGCTTTGTGTATCATGTCTTGACATCTTCACAAGTTCACATTTTCTTTTTCCTTTTTGTTCTGTTTTCCTCGTGCGGATTCATATTTTTACAGATGAATGTGAAGTTTCCTATTAATTGTTGTGGGTGGTTTTGGTGTATGGATTGTTGTCCATCACAAATCATACTGAAGCATGGACATTTTCCGCATGTAGTAAGTAGTAAGTGTAGGAAAATTCGATATTTGCTCTATGGTTGAAAATTCTTCATCTGTCAAACATACTTCCTTAACATGGGTTGCTGTCAGAAATTTGATATTTGCTCTATGGTTGAAAATCTTGCAATTCATGTGTCCCAAGTTGAAAATTCTGAATAAAATCATATGTTCATTCACTTCTGTCAGCACCAAGTCCATGAGAGCCAACGGTGGAATCGATGTTATCATTAAGGCCATTGAGAAGCTGCGCCTGCGCCACAAGGAGCACATTTCTGCATATGGGGAGGGCAAAGAGAGAAGATTAACAAGCCGCCATGAAACCGCCGACATCAACACGTTCTCATGGGTGAGGAAAATAGGTTCTCATGAATTTCCAAACGCACACGCACACACAAAGTAGCTTTCTATTATTCTTCCAAAGATGTCACAATCCATGCATTAAAATCTGTAAATATATATGAATATACTGTCATGTCTTGGAATTCTTGTATATGGTTTGGTTGATTGTTCATTTCTAGCCACAAGGCCATTTTTGTTGTAGTGAGGTGGATATGAACTTATATCATCTTACAGGTTGCAATCGACTGTACGGTGGAGAGTTGCAATGAACCTGCCTGGGTTCTTTCTGACTAACCAAAGAAGTCAAACAATTAACGCCTAATAGAACACCTACATGAGAAATTTCTAAGCACCATCATCAACAATTTCCTTGAAAATTTTCCCACCCTTTATATAGATGTGAAAAGTCAACATTAGCTCTCAAACAGTTGAGGTTTGTACACTACAACAGTTCTCTTCTATTTGTTTTCTTTTCTGATTTCTTTCCTTGGAAGTTTTTGCTTTGTCCAACTTCTTCATACATAGTTTGATCTGCAGACGGTGGGATTTGCTTCTTTCAAAGTGGGGATTATGTTCTTCTAGCGAACATGTTTGCAAGTGCTAGCCAATGGAACAAAGTGACAAGAGTGCGAGAGGCAATGAGAAACAGAGGAGTTCAGAAACCAGAGCCAGGTAACAGCCTCATCGAGCTACATCCAACAATTTAGCTTGAATCAGAATTTTCAAGGACTGTTGTGGATGCATTTCTTTCTTGTGTAGCAGATTTTATGTTGTTAGACTCCCCTCTTCTCTTTCTATACTTTTCTCTCCCGACTTTTCTTCCTTTTTTTTTTTAATTTCATTTTCCTTCTCCACCTGATTTGAAAATAGAAAGGGAATTCATATTTATTACTCTCCTTCCACTGATAGACAATTCACTTTCTAGGATAAAATGGTAAGTTCAATAGAGCTATTGCATCTATTTGGTTTTTTTTTTTTTGGCACCATTTAAAAATTGGCAGTGACTCATCACTCATCCACCTTACATATCAGATTGATTTACAGCTATACACACCATCCAGATTGTGGATCTCATTGTTGATGGAGCATTTCTAAAATCAGACATTTCTAAATCACACTGATCAAGCAATCCTAACCATCCAATTAATGGATATCATATGGATAGATGGTTAAAAATAAAAGTAAATGGTCCAAATTTGGAAGGACAAATCTGATGGTTAATGTTATCTTCTCAGTGAGGATTTTTTATTATGCACTTGTGCTCCATCCATCGATTCCCTTGAAGAGTTGTTGCTCTGAGAAGAATCAAGAACTGCTTTATATGCAGGATTTGATATTGCAATAGCAGCTAATACACCAACCGGTTCACCAGTAAGAGAACTTCCAGGACTATTTTCGTCCACCTGTCCATACTCAAATTGAATTATAGAATTGCTGCAGAGGTTTCTCACTGTCCCATCATAACAGATAACGACATCTCTAAGTGTGGCCATTAGATTTTTAAACAAAGTTCCTGGTTTAATAAGTCCTCTGGAAGAACGGATCAACACTTTCCTGGATGATATGGAATAGACCAACTCTTCATAGGGGGTCAGACCTTGAAAAAAAGAGCTCTTAACTAACCCAAATGCCTCAGAAGGATAGTCAACACCATTAACAGAATACTTATTTTGGAAGTGGAAACTCATATCCTCAACCAAACGCCTTGAATAGAACTTCCCTCGGTCATAAAGTTGAAGCCCCAAAAAGCCAAGTTGTTGAACAACCTTACTGATAGCTGAATCATTTTTAGAATCTATCAAATTACCCAAAGCAGATAACTTTAGAATATGAGTCACGATAGACAGTTTTACAGTTTTCAGGTAGCTTTCCACTTGCAACTCTACAAGTTCATTGTAATTTGATCTCAAGTGAAGCAGCAAAGGTGATGTCCTGAATCTTCTTCTTTATATCTTCAGTAACAGCCTTGGGAATGTCAAAATCATTCAAGCCAACACTGTATCCTTCTAAAAAGAGAATCTCCATCAGCAATGGTTGTAACATATTAAAGAACTTAACAGCCACTTCTGTTCCCTTCTTGTCAAGAACAGAAGTAACAATCTCTGTGAATGATGACTGCAGTAAATCTCTATTGAAATCAATCCTCACCATTTCACTTTTACTGATCAAATGCCATTTTTCTTGTAGTGATGGCAAAAGATACTGTATATAGTTGTAAGGATTGTAATCACTCTCTTTATATATTAAGAAAATCTCTCTAAAAGGTACCTCTTAGAAAGAGAGTTTGAAAGTTGTTTGGTCGGGTCCTATTTTCTCTTTATATCCATGTTAGTATGACCTTATGAACAGATTATATGACAAATAAAAATCATGTGGGCCTCAGAAAGGTTTTGGCTTACAAATGTTGAAGTCTGTTATAACCATTATTTCATTTGGTGTGATCCACTTGAGCTTTAGATCTCTGTTTTTTTTTTTTTTTTTTCTTATGCACTGAAATAAGCTGGTGGTACAAAATGGATGGCATGGACATGACATATTCATCACTATGGGCTCTACAATTTTTATCAGTATAGAAATCCATGAATTCTCTTTTTGTAATATATGAAGGGTTGACTAAACTAATCTTTTCTTGGATTGAATCTGGTTGTTTGTAATATATGCAGGAAGGGCTCAAAAGAAGGTTGAACAAGAGAAGATACCAAGTAGCCAATTCAAGGCAAGACATAGCCAACAGTTGAAGTTCCGGATAATTTCTTTTGTATGGGTCCTAGTTTAGGGGGGGAGGTGTTTAGTTAGGAGGGTTAAAGACAATATTTGGAGTGGGCCACTTGGGTCATTTCCTCTTTTTTTGAATTGAGTTGTTTCTGATTTTGTGAATAGGATTCTTATCAAACAATATTGTGAATTATTTTTTGAACGACTATCAGGTGCAAGATTAAAAATAATAATAATAATAATTTATTAATATATGTTTTTTTATACAGATGTTTTAGCGACGGACCAAATCCGTCGCTAATTTTTGAAAATTGAAAATAACGACGGATTCGGGGTCGCGTAGTCATATTAGCGACGGATCGCTAATTTCTTACTGTTGAAAATGACGACGGATATGAGGTCCGTCGCTTCGCATATTAGCGACGGATCTTATCCGTCGCTAATGTTTTTAGTGACGACTAATTTTTTGAATATTACTGACGGATTTTTTATTTTTTACGACGGATAAAATCCGTCGCTATGATGCGACGGACCTTATCCGTCGCAAATTAAACGACGGATATAATCCGTCGTTAAACCAAAAACGACCCAGTAAATAGCGACGGACCAAGCGACGGACGAAGGCCGTCGTTTTTTTGGTTTTACGACGGATTTAGTCCGTCGCAAAACAGCGATTTTGGCATAGTGTAATGGACTATTTTGAGTCATGAATATGAAAAATTAGTGCATCCATTCGGTACAAATGGGACCCATGCTCCCATAATCGTGTGCATGATATCTGTGTTGTAATGACAGTTATCTACAATAATAATTTGTTCATTATAGTGCATTCACAATAGTTATCATTGTGGTTACAGTTATTCAGATTTTGGTAATTCATGTAATGTTCTCCAGACTGCTAGAGCGATGGGTTGACTTTGACTATATGGGATTTCTAATGGGAACGATTTTGGTGCTATTGATTTTAACTCAGTCATCAAGCACTCTTGTTTCCGTACGTGTGTTCTTTGAGTAGGTTGTGCAAATGCACATTGCTTTTCTCACGCTTTTAATGTCAATTGCAGCCTCATCAAATTTTATGAGTAGAGATTGGAAATAGGGAGCTAAAGTGATCATTAAATGCTTCATAGGACCTTTCTGTTTTGGTCAAGAGTTCATTCTTGTTTTCTTCTGAGCAAAAAATTTTAGACTATAGAGACTTCTATTCTTGTTTTTTTTTTTTTTTTTTTTTTTTTTTTTTTCTGTTTTGGTCAAGAATTCATTCTTTTAGAGCTCATCTTGGAAAGAACCACTAGTTTTGATATTGTTTTGGTTTGGAAATGGGATGTATGGCTTTTATAGCTTCAAAAAGTTGGGCTGATTGGATTTTTCTATTCACTTTCATATTAAAAGATGCTTTGGTGTTGTTAGTTACTGGTGAACAGAGAAGTCATTGGTGAGTTTTTTTTATGCTCTTCTATTTTTAGTGAATCACACCTTAGAGACAATACAAGCAGTAGATTCAACAAGCTTCTAACTATAAGCTTCAACAAGCAGTAGATTCTATCATATGCCACTGGTAGGGAAATAAATGAAATTGAAGAATAAGCTTCTAACTATAAGCAGATGGTGACTTCCTAACAATAAGCTTATATTCCTGAAATATAGCAAAATGTTCAGCTATGGACAACCTTCGTAAACACTCAATGGTCCTTCCAAACATCTGTCTTCTCTGCTACGTTTTGCTTGCTTTAGCTGCCATATGCCATGCTTGGTGAAGGTGGCTTCGGTCCCGTTTACAAGGGGAAGCTAATGGATGGTTAGGAAATAGCAGTGAATAGGCTGGCGAGGACGTCAATGCACGGAGTGGAGCTTAGAAATGAAGTAGTGTTAGTTGCTAACCTTCAGCACAGGAACCTTGTAAGGTTGCTGGGCTGTTGCTTGGAAGGAGAAGAGAAGATGCTTGTCTACGAATACGTTCGCAACACCAGCCTCGACTCCTTTCTATTTGATCCAATCAAATGCCTAGAACTTAATTGGGAAAGATGAAACAAGATCATCGTAGAGATCGCTCGAGGTCTTGTTTATCTCCATGAAGACTCAGATTAATTGTTCTTTATATTTCTCTTCTAAAACCAGTGCTGTATTTGGTATTCCTCATGTAGCATTACTGAAATGAGATGTTTATGTTGATAACGATTGTGAAATCGACATTTTCTATGTAGCATGGATAATGACCAAAATGTAGGCAATTGATTGAGTGTTTAAGATAATCTAATCGGTGGAATTTCAGGCCAGAAAAAAAAAAAAAAAAAAAAAAGCTGCCATATGCCATGCTATTTTTAATGGATAAGGCCCTGTTTGGCTGCTACTTAAAAATGAGTCCATCTCATTTTATATAAAGGTGTATTTGGTTGCATCAAATTTAATGAAAAATTTCACCAAATTGGATTGATTCATGGTGAAATATCATGAAATTAATTTCAATTGGTGCAACCAAAGGCATCCTAACGTTAATTGTGCATTAGAAATTTCCATAAGGATAAAAAACTCTTGATAACCCATAATTTACATAAACTAAACTATGATCTCTAATACATAATATTGTTAACTAAATGAGATGAAATCACTTTGAAGTGGCAACCAAACAGAGCCTAAAATGATGAACTTCAATGGCTCGCATTCAACTTCATCAATCAACAGTTGAGCTCATCCTGGCAGCATGATTATGGGATTGTGGTTTATTTGTAATACTCAGAAGATGATGCAGTTTATTTTGTTGTTGAAGCATGTCTGTTTTTGGATCTGTTCATCTATATGTACATTTAGTTTTCCTAGCTTGATTCTATTGCCACTTGTATGCATGCCATAGATCTGTACATTGTATTGTTGAAATCTGAAGATGTGCTTGTGGAGAATGAGAGATTTGATATTAATGGAGAAAGACATGAAAAAAAAAATCAGTTAGTCCAGTTATCTATTTTAATTGTTTGAGTCAAGGAGGTAACTTGATATTTTACTTTGAGACAGGTCAGTCATCATCCAATGATTGTTGCATGCCACTATGAAGGTAGAGGATGGAAATGTGTTTTTCAGTGGAGCAAGGTATGAAAATCATGAATGAAAATAGTAACATTTGTTTCCTCGTAGGGTTCAAGCTGAAATGTGTATTTCTTTTTTATTTTTTCCTTCAGGTCACAACTTTTTTGTTCTACCAATCATCAATCACCAAAACTTGGACAGTGCAGGTGTTTCTGTTCCCTTTCAGGAGATAATTGATATGGTGAGACCATTCCTTTTATGTCAATTTCATTTCTCTTTGAGTTTTTATTAATTCATTAAGAAAAAAAGAAAAGAAAATGGTCATACATGATGCACTTCTTTCACTTTGTCTTTTTTTCCCCCAATGGTCATTTCGATTTATGAATGCCATGATTATTTGTAGGATGATGAAACATATGAAGCTGTTGTAGGAAGTGACTTTGTCATTACTAGAGTTGCATTTCGAAACAACTCTTCAACATACTACATAAATGACTGTGGAAGTAATTTTACAGAGGTCACTAAGAAATTGAAAGGAAAAGGAATGGACTTGGACAACAATCAATTTTTTATTCTTCAGGTAGGTGATGGGCTGATGGCTGAAAAAGACTTATTTACTTGTGAAAAAAAATACCATATCATCAAAATCTATCTTCTCTTTCAATTCTTTATCATTGAAATCTCAGGGTGAAGTCGAGCAAATTTCTCTAATGAAGCCAAAGGCCAGGATGAAGGATGTACTAGCTGGCCATATGCGAGTGCACACAGACTCAAAAAGATTTGTATTTTCAGCATTATTGTAATTATAATTGTAATTGAATGAATGAAGGATTGTAATTGAATGAATGAATGATTATAATTGATTGTAATTGAATGAATGAATGATTATGCAGGTGGTAATTGAATGAACAAATGATTATAATTTTTTTTTAAATGTAGGCAATAGCTACGAATATTGACCGTAGCTGGTAATCTGACAATTGTAGCCGTTATTAAATTCGGCATATTGCTACGGATCCAGAACTACTTTTAGCTACAAATAATATCTGTAGTTCTATGCACTTCTCGCTACAGAAATTATTGCTACGGATTAAATCTGTAGCTATTGTAGTCTATCACTACGGACTAAATCTGTAGCTGATTTGATCTGTACTAGGTAGGAGCAGATATGAGCACGCGATAAGGGTGAGCTAACTTCGAGTCTTATGAATAGTCTGGTCTGTCCTGACTTGGGACTCTTCGAAGCGCTTCCCATTCCTGGCCCTCCAATTTCCCAGTAGATAATGGCTGGGGTTAGCCCTCGGAGAATCTCGATAGTAGACGTTACATTGGCCATGGACCACCATTGGGCCGCCCGACCCACTGTTGTTTGACCCTCCAAGAAGGAGATAGAAAAGATAGACGAGATGTGGAACCACAAATTTCTGGCCAGCATGCCTTCCACGAAAAGGTGGTCAAGTCCAAGAGTGTGAGGACAACTTTTCTTTTCACACCGATTTCTACCGGGATGGCTTTGTTGAGTAATTTTCAAATAAACACGGCTATCTTAGGGGGTAGCATGGCGTGCCACACCCACTTTGCCCAAGAGCGCTTGGGGTGAATCAGCCTCCATACTGATTTAAGAATGAATTTTCCAGACTGCTCCCTTGTCCAGATGACGAGGTCTTTACCCTGTTGTGTAGTGATCCCCTCCGAGATCACATGTTGGAGGACAAAGGGGGGGAGGGTGGTGGGGGTTGGGGCATTAGGAAGAATGCCGTTACAGCCAATAATGTCTTTTATATTCAGATTCTGTAGATCTTGAGGGATATGCCCCGAGTTCCAACCTTAGAGAGGACCCAACCCCGTCCAGTTGGAAGACCAGAAACTGCTGCAACCCTTTCCCAGCAGAAGGTGGGAGTTGTCCTCCACCAGACGTAGAAGTTTCCTCACTTCTTTCCAGCATGGGGAGTGTGTCGAGCAATGGATAGAGTTGCCCGGAGATTGGTCGTCGATCCCATACTTGGATCTCAAGAAGTTGGCCCATAAGCTGTTCTTGAACCCATACAGGATCGTCCAGGCCCTTTTCAGCCTTAAAGCCTCCGTGATGTTCCTCAATGCCTTGATACCCGGTCTGCCCTCTAACTTAGGAGCTGTTATCCTTTTACAGCTGACCCAATGGAGGTTCTTTCTCCCTTCGGACCATCCTTAAAGGAAATTAGTAAGGTCCTTCTCTAAAGTTGACAACGTCCCTCTCAGCACATCAGTGGCCGCAAGCGTGTGGATTGGTAGGACGTGTTGGATGAGGGTGGTTCTGCCTGCCTAGTTGAGGTAGCGGCCTTTTCAACCTAAGATGCGATGCATGATCTTATCAATCATTGGTTGGAAGGAGGTGGATCTAATTTTTCCTTTTGTCGAGGGGACCCTGAGCAAATGAAGGGGGTGGTTGCTCTCGCAATCCCTGTCAGTCTCTCCACTACTCTGATGCGATTTTCAGTCATCTTAGAGGGCAGCAGTAAACTACTTTTACGTTTGTTAATCTTTAGGCCCGAAACCGCAAGGAATTTGTTAAGTTCAGCATATTAAAGAGGGAATTTCTACCACTGTTGGTGAACAAGGTGGTATCATCATCAAACAGGAGAATGTCTGGCCTCCCCTGGTGGTCTTGAAGATCACCTCTTCTGCTATGGAAACACTGCGTCCATTATATAGTCCCTCTTTCTGCGCCTATTTCAAGTCCCCCTTCTCCATGACCAATCATTCAACGCCGTGTATAGATGGATCATAAACTGAGCACATGAGAAATATATAACACAAATTAAACTGTCCATATAGTGTACCCCAGCTTAGATGAATCATAAATCAACATAAAATTGTGAAATGATATTTTATTTATTTGATATGTGGATGCTTGATGGATAATACCTGATATATTTAATTTCGATTTCAGAGGAGCACATTATTTTTGAAATAGAGTTTAAAGTTGTTCCATGTTAACATGTGCATGTTAACCAAAATGATCCGTTAAGAATTTGTCCTGAATAAAACTACTTTTTATTAATAATTTGTATTATGGTCTTTTTATTAAGAATTAGTCTAGAATAATTTCAACATGAAGGCATCCAGTTGCCTCTAAGGGGCCGTGAGATTGAGAAGAATGGATCTAATATGTATTGGAGCTGTGGATTATGATAGTTGATTTCTTTCTTTCTTTCTTTCTTTCTTTTTTTCTTTTTTTTTTTTAAAAAAAAAAAAAAAAAAAAAAACACTAAACTCTCTACGTATGACAATGGTTCAACTTTCCAAATCATTGAAAGTATCCCACTCCGTGTGACTAGGCTAAAAATTAAGATAGTGCATTCAATAGGTGGGTCACATCCATACATTGAATATGGACCATGGACTGATTTCACTGACCATACGTTTCACTTCCGGGTGTGGTCCGATTGATGAATAGAGTATCTGATGCATATAAAGTAGGAATATTTATTATAATAATAACAACAACAATAATTATTATTATTACAGAAAGGTGGGAGCACACCACCTGTAATTTTATTGATACTTGAAAATTGTATACAGTAGAGAGGGTAATAGACCAATCCCCTCCCCCAATTCTCATTACTAAGCATTTTATTACAACTCTCATATTAAAAAAAAAATAAAAATTACAAAAGTAACCTATATTACAACAATATCCATTACTCATGACTTGAGTTTCCACAAACTTCTTCAATCTAACATCCAATAAAGCCACATTTACAAAAAAGTTTATTTTTCATCCATCAAAGAAGCGGTAATAGGCAATTCTCCAAGACTTCTTGAGCACTAAAATGCCACAGAAGGTCCAAAACCCACCGCAAATCCTGGTCCCATTGCAGAGTAAAACCAATGCATTTCATATTCTTCTTCACCATTTTCTACATCACCACTAACAGGCATCGGACCTTGAGATGTTTTATCGCTAACACACTTATTTGCAAGAGGAGGTCCACAGAGTCCATTGTTGCCGATATACATGGATGGATCTTCAAGCGTTTGGAGCTGATATCCTGATGGAATTTTCCCTGAAAACTTGTTGTATGACAAGTTCAAGTGACTTAGAAAAGTTAAATTTGACAGGCTCTGTGGAATTGTACCTGAAAGCTGATTTTTAGAGAAATCAAGAGACTCCAGCAATGTCAATTTACCAATCCTGTCTGGGATCTTTCCAGTCAAATGGTTTCCAGATAAGTTTAAGACACGCAATCCCAAAAGACTTGTGAGTCCTTCAGGGATCACTCCAGATAAGTTATTCGTTGAAAGGTCCATGCATGTAACCAGTGAAACTGTTCGAGTATATTCAAGCATTTGCCCCTTCATTGACACAAGCAAGTTTTCCATATAATATGAGCTTTCACTCAGTCTAAAGTCTTTCTTAAAATATCTTGTCTCCATCTCACCATAGGTAAGAAACATGTTTATCTTTTGCTCATTCTTCATGGCCATGAGATTTTCAAAACTTTGGGGAATTGAACCAGATAAAAAATTCTGGGCCACATCAAGGAATTGAAGTGAAGCTAGGTTAAATAGTTGTCGTGGGATGTTGCCAGTAAACATATTTGACCGCAAGCGCAGAATTCTTAAGGCTGGAAAGCTTTCGCCAATCCAAGTGGGAAAATGACCTGAGAAATCGTTGTATCCAAGGTCGAGAGTCTTCAAACTAGCACATTTATTCAGAGGCAAAGGGATTTTTCCTGATAGGGCATTGTTGTTCAAGTGCAATGTTTGGAGTTGACGTAGCAGGCCCAAAGACTTGGGTATTCGTCCTGACAACCTATTCTTGCTTAAATCAAGTGCCTTAAGGGCTACACAATTACCCAATCTCGATGGAATGATACCACTTATATTGTTTTGGGAAAGGTCAAGGGCAGTCAGGGAATTAATTTCTTCTATGGATGAGGGAATTATACCACTGATTTGGTTACCTTTAGCAGAAAAGATTTCTAAATCGTGCATTGTGGATGTAAAATTTGGTGGGATTTGCCCAGAAAATTGATTATTGGAGAGATCGAGTATCATGGCTCCATTCAATATGCAAGGTATGGAACCACTGAAATTATTCCTACTCAAATCAATGGTGGCCTGAGACTGCAGTTTTAAAATGTTGGGCAATTGGCCAGAAATATTATTATTTGAAAGGTTCAGTGCAACAAGTTGGGATGTTAAATCCCAAAACCAGGTGGGGATGATGCCAGAGATAGTTGAGTTAGAGAGATCCAACGCCTGTATGTATTTTTGTGTTCGTAGCCAAGGAGGAAATCGAGGACCTAAATGACATGATGTTAGCCAAATCATAGAAAGTTGAAATGGAGGGGCCCAATCAGGGTGTGGATCAAAAACCAAAGGATTGGAAGACAAAATCAAGACGTTCAAGTTTTTGAGGTTTTCAAAAAGACTTTCAGACACGATTCCCGTCAAGGAGTTGTCAGAGAGCCCAAGCATAGACAAGTTAGAAAGTTGTCCTAAAGTTGTTGGGATTGTCCCGTTCAACTGATTATCACCGAGGAGCAAATATTGTAAAGAAGACAATCCTCCAAGAGCTGCAGGGATATTCCCATTCAATTGATTCCCTTCGAGAAATAAACACTGTAAGGAAGACAACCCTCCAAGACCAGCAGGGATACTCCCATTCAACTGATTCCTTGAGAGATCTAAAAACACAAGGCTACTAATGTTAGCAATCCAGTTTGGAATTCTAGAGTTGAAATTGTTGTCACGAAGATCAAGGATGCGGAGAGATGTGAAATTAACAGAAGCAAGAGTTGGAGGAATATATGAAAGATCACAATATGGTAAGCGTAGCTCAACGAGGGAAGGACACTTGTTCATTACGTGGACCCAATCATCGGTTGCCATGGAAAGGTTCACAGAAGACAAGTCGAGGTACTTGAGAGAAGGTAGGCTTGTCAACCACCACAGGTTTTTGGCACTCAAAGAATCTGAAGAAAGGCGCGAGAGTAAATGAGGGGACGGGGGTTTCCGAGCCGGGATAATTAAGGCGCAAGGAAATGAGGTGAGAGAGGTTTCCAAGCTGGTGAGGAATTGTCCCTCCGAACCCTGCCATTGTTAAGTTCAAATGCCTCAACTCCTTCACCGAACCCAAGAAATCTGGAATTCGGGTGCCATTTAAAAGCATTAAAGCTCAAGTCCAAGAACTGAAGATGCTTCAGTTCAACCAAAGCTGGATCAATTCCGCCACTTAGACTGAAAGCTGGATCCAAAGAGGCCTCCATCATCCAAATAACTGGCGTTATAAGTGTGGAGATCGAGTTTAAGAACATACCCAGTCATGTTGTGGCAGGTAATCCTCTCCATTTGCAGCAGTCTGAGGCATCATCCCAAGAAGAGAGAAGATTGGAGGGATCGTTGAGAGCCTTCCGAAGGGTGGTCAGAGCTTTTCTCTCAGAATCCAAGCAATTACTACTCACCTTCCAAAATCCTCCGCAATATATTATCACTTTTATTAGAAACAGGGAAACAAGAAAGTTTCTTCTCTCCATTCCTTCTCTCAGCGGTAGAAACACAAAATAGCTTCTTTGATAATTTCTCCCGACGCTATCCTCAATTTATAAGATTTGAAGACCGTATCCATCCATCAAGATAGTTAACCACCATTTTCTCCTAGCACGTGCCATTCATATACGACTAAACAGACGGACGCGGATTTCCTGCGAACTTTCGCAGGAAGTTACTGTGCTGGGAACCCAGGTGGGGCCACTGTGATAATCCTCTCCGTCCATCCGTTTTCTGAGTTCATTTTAGGACATGAGGACAAAAATGAACCGTACCTAATTCTCAAGTGGGCCGAAAATGTGAGAATTAAATTTCGATAGTTGAAATATTCGTGGGCTACATAAGTTTTCAATCATTTTAATATTTTTTTTTTCACTTCATCCCATTATGAATGACGTTATTAACGGTATGGATGGCATGTAAACATCACTGTAGAACCCAGAGAGGTTTCAATGGTATGAATTTCCCTAACTACGTTTTCCGGCCCACTTGAATCGTGGAACCCGCTCAATTTTACTCTCATAGCCTAAAATGAGCTCACAAAAACGATGGACATGGTTCCATACAAACATCACGGTGGGCCCCTTCCTAGGTTCCCAGCGCAGGAACTACCTGCCAAAGGCCTTCGCAGGAAATCGCGTCCTAAACAGACATCCAAGGTCCCAGAGACGGACGGTCCTATCGAGAGCTCTGTGGGCCCACCGTGATGTATATGTTTCATCCACGCCGTCCATCCATGTTGAAAGATCATTTAGGGCATAAATCTATAAAGGAGGGCAGATAGAAGGCTCAAGTGAACCACACCATGGGAAGGAATGGGTATTGAAAGCCTACCGTTGAAAACTTCCTGGGGACACAAGTTTTGGATCAACATGATCTTTATGTTTTCCCTTCATCCAGGTCTATGTGAAAGAACATATGATAGAAGGTTGACATCAAAGGTGGGCTCACATGATGAACGATCAGTATTGAAGGTTGGGCCCCACATAATTCTTGGTCTACACAAAAGTGGGATCCACATGATGGATGGTGAACATCAAAGATTGGCCCTACATGATAGATGGCCCACATCAAAATGTGGCCCTGCAGGATGAACTATCTACATCGAGCGGCTCCACATGATAGACGGTTCACTTATTAGGTAGCACACCTGGAATATAACCGTTAGAACTGAACACATGCAGGAAACTACTCCACAACTTGTGGTGCGTACAATCTTCCTAGCCAATATGCTACTTGTGTAGAATATCAGTTTGCGCAGTCAAAACAGTAGGCCCCACTGTGAAGATCACCCTACTTCAGAAATTAGCAGGTTGATACTCTGAAAGGTGGGCCAGTCCTGTATGTTTTATTAGATCAGATTCCAGCCGTATGTCCTGATAATGAGTAGATGGGCCTAATTTTTATTTCAGGTGATCTTCATGGTAGGGCCCACATGTCCTATAATGAATGGATGATCCTAATTTTTATTTCAAGTGATCTTCATGGTAGGGCCAACCATATCACTCGTGTCTCAATTTTCTTACCTTTCAATCATGTTCATCCAGGTGTGGCCCAGTTGTAGACGGTCTTGCTGGGTCATTAGAGCCATGCTAAAAAAATGAGGCCTATGATATTAATGGTGGGAAATAGTTGTACATTTATGAACGTCAAGCTATAATGGACTTAGACATTCAACATACGGAGACTTGCCAGGTCTGTTGCTCCGGCGTGAACATTCACCTCTGCCATGGGCTCACCTTTTAAAACTGAGCCACTAGGGCATTGCAGATATGGCAAATCCGGCCCTCATGAATCTTCTTCCCCGGTAGAGAAGATTACGTGTATCATTTATGTATTAGTAACATCAGTGCATCGTATCAGATACGTTGATGGGACTGGTGTGATTCAAGTCAAAATCAAGATGTCGTCATTTGATCAGGAGTCGAGCCTCTTTAATGTGATCTTGTATGCGGTCCCAACATTTCAGAGAAACGAACGAGCTCATGTCTCTTTAACGTGATCTTGTATGCAATCCCACCGTTTGAGAGAAACCAAGAAAAATAGCATAATCTTTAATAATTTCCAAGTTGATATTGTACCATTACATCAACGGTATCACTCATAGACCCCACAATGGAGAAGTCACGGCCTAATAATCCAGCCCATAAAGTCAGGAAAACTACACATCATGGAAAAGTAAGATAGAAAATGGATATAGACAAGAAAACCTCAATTTGGTATCTTCTTCATGGCCTATTTCATGGAAGTCATTGAATGTATAGGAATGTATAGGGAATAATATATCACAGATAATAATGGTTTTAAAACTCGTATGAGTCCACTGTGACTTATCTGAGTTGACTCAAATTCGGAAGCATCTGATCTAGTTCCACACCATGAGTCAACCCTTGAGCCACTACCGACTCAGCTGAGTTGTCCTGTTCAGCCCTGTCTTGGGTGAGTCCTGACTCAACTAAAGACCAAATGAGTTTATCTAAGTTGCAAGTTTTGTGACCATGTACCTATAGCTTCTATAATTAAAATTGAAAGGAAAATGTTAATGTATTTCCTTAGTACATCTAGTGATTCTATCCTCTGACGTAGGGGGGATCGTGGACACTTTCATGTCTAAGAAGGACCAGAGAAGGCCCGATCGGAGGTGGAAGTGATCAGGACCGTCAGAACCCTAAAACAAGCATATCTCGCAAACTGAACTGAGTTATTGGACGTATCATATATGATTTTGGGGTAAGAGAAGCTACTTTAGCCACCCGACCTCACTACGCTAGGTTCCCAATGCCGGATTTGCGAGATTCCTTCAAATCAACGGTCTAAAATCCTTTTTAATTTCGTTTTTACTATTTATAGTAACTTTTAGTTCCATTATAACTCTTGATCCTTTGAGCTTTAGGAGTCGTGCCCAACATGAAAATGGTGTAGAAAAATTACGAGAATAATGTGATTAGGCCAAATTGGACACTTACTATTTTTGACAGAAAACCATGAAGTCCAGTTCCAGTAGAAATCATGACCGTCTATAAATAGTAAGTTTACTATTTATAGTAAGTCATGTTTTTTTAAGAAGTCTGAGTTTGATTCTGAAACTTCTTCCTTAGGTTTAGTATCACTATTTAAAGGATTGTAAAATTGTTTTTTTTATTTTTTTATTTTTATCATCAATCAATTTATTTTAAATTTATTAAAAATATTTTCTAGTTTCTATTTTTTTTTCTTGGATTGGAGGAGCCCAAAGAAGCTCCATGGATTGGAGTAATTATCCCCCTTGAGGAAGACGGTGATCGACCTCATCACGTCCATCCCTGCATCATCCTCTGTGGTGTTTCCATGTGATCTAGGCCATGGGTCTAGTGGACATTCCCTGGATGGACCATGGTCCCTAAATATCCCTAAATATCTTCATGGTCGGGCCGACATATGTCCTATAATGAGTGGATGAGCCTAATTTTATTTCAAGTGATCTTCATGGTAGGGCCGACCATATCACTCGTGTCTTATTTTTCTTACCTTCCAATCATGTTCATCCAGGTGTGGCCCAGTTGTAGACGGTCTTGCTGGGTCATTAGTAAATTCGAGCCATGCTAAAAAATGAGGCCTATGATATTAATGGTGGGAAATGGTTGTACATTTATGAATGTCAAGCTATAATGGACTTAGACAGTCAACATATGGAGTCTTGCCAGGTCTATTGCTCTGGCGTGAACATTCACCTCTCCCATGGGCCCACTTTTTAAACTGAGCCATTAGGACATTGCAGATATGGCAAATCCGGACCTCATGAATCTTCTTGCCCGGTAGAGGAGATTACCTGTATCATTTATGTATTTGTAACATCAGCGCATCGTATCAGACACGCTGATGGGATTGGTGTGATCGATTAAGTCAAAATCAAGATGTCATCATTTGATTAGGAATCAAGCCTCTTTAATGTGATCTTGTATGCGGTCCCAACATTTCAGAGAAAGAACGAGCTCATGTCTCTTTAACGTGATCTTGTATGCAATCCTACCGTTTGAGAGAAACCAAGAAAAATAGCATGATCTTTAATAATTTCCAAGTTGATATTGTACCGTTACATCAGCGGTATCACTCATAGTCCCCACAATGGAGAAGTCGCGACCCAATAATCCAGCCCATAAAGTCATGCGAACTACAAATCATGGAAAAGTAAGATAGAAAATGGACATAGACAAGAAAAACTCAATTCGGTATCTTCTCCATGGCCTATTTCGTGGAAGTCATTGAATGTGTAGGGAATAAAATATCACAGCTAATGATGGTTTTAAAACTCGTATGAGTCCACTGTGACTTATCTGAGTTGACTCAGATTCGGAAGCATCTGATCTAGTTCCACATCATGAGTCAACCCTTGAGTCACTGCTGACTCAGCCGAGTTGCCTATTCAGCCTTGTCTTGGGTGGTGAGTCCTGACTCAACTAAAGACCGAATGAGTTATATAAGTTGCGGGTTTTGTAACCATGTACCTATAGCTTCTATAATTAAAATGGAAAGGAAAATGTTAATGTATTTCCATAGTACAGCTAGTGATTCTATCCTCAGATGTAGCCTGGGTCGTGGACACTTTTATGTCTAAGATGGACCAGAGAGGGCCCGATCGAAGGCGGAAGTGATTAGGACCGTCGGAACCCTAAAACAAGCATATCTTGCTAATCGAAATGAGTTATTCGATGTATCATATATGATTTTGAGGTAAGAGAAGCTACTTTAGCCACCCAACCTCGCTACGCTAGGTTTCTGATGCCGAATTGCGATCGAGATTCCACCAGATCAACGGTCTAAAATCCTTTTTAATTTTGTTTTTACTATTTATGGTGACTTTTAGTTCCATTATAACTCTTGATCCTTTGAGCTTTAGGAGTCATGCCCAACATGAAAATGGCTTAGAAAAATTAGGAGGAGAATAAGTGATTAGGCCAAATTGGACACTTAATATTTTTAGCTGCAAACCGTGAAGTCCAGTAGAAATCATGACCATCTATAAATACTAAGTTTACTATTTATAGTAAGTCATGTTTTTTTAGGGAGTCTAAGTTTGATTCTGAAACTTCTTCCTAGGTTTAGTATCACTATTTAAAGGATTATAAATTTTTTTTTATCATCAATCAATTTATTTTTAAATTATTAAATTTTATTTCTAGTTTCTATTTTTCCCTCATAGATTGGAGGAGTCCAAAGAAGCTCCATGGATTTGGAGTAATTATCCCCCTTGAGGAAGATGGTGATCCACCCACCACGTCCATCCCTACATCATCCTCTGTGGCGTTTCCATGTGATCCAGGCCATGGGTCTAGTGGACATTCCCTGGATGGACCATGGTCCCCAAATATCCTATATTGGAAGATCCTAGCCACAAATCTTATGTGAAGTTGAACAATCCTACCCAGCCTATTGAAGATCATCAACTCAACAATTATCTTTTAGTTGTGAAGTCACTGAGAGAACTCAAATGGTTATGAAGATTTGATAAGAGTATATTTGAGCCCTAGTCTAAAATGAGGTCCATGATCTAGACCGTGGGAATGGTGTAGTGTAGATGCATGTTAGGCTATAGTGAACTAATTGGGCAACATCTAGTATTGGTGGATCAACATCCATCAGCACTGGGATATTGCAATGGCACATCACGACCTATGAAAATGAGTTGGGATATTGCAATATTTCTACATGTCATAGAAATGAGTCCATATAATGAGAATATTTTATCTTACAAGCAGTTAAGCACGGATGGTTGTCATTAAAGTCAAAGTCAAGCAATCAACATTTGAGTGGGACCAATGCTCCTTTAATGCCATCGTGTTCACTACCCCACCACGCCAATAAATGAAGACTTATAACACTCTTTAATAAGTTCAAAGTATATAGATAACATTCATCAATAGCATAACATGGATACATTTAGGTGCTTCCAAGCAGTCGCATTCATAGGCTCGACTAATAATCAACCTCATAAGGAAAGGTAAGTAAACAAAAAAATAAATATCACGTAGGAAAAACCTTATTTTGTTTCTTCCCTAGAGTCTACAGTTGGGAGAGTCCTTAACATAGGTAGGGATTAGATCTAATGAAAAATGATAAAGGATGGTGCAATGGATGATTTTAAAAGTCTAATTATAATCCATTTTTCAGGAGTTTGGTGGAATCAAACGTCTTTTTATTATTTTTAATAATTTTTATTATTTCAAAAAAAGATTTCTATTTTACTCAAATTAAGATCCGGCGCTTCTTTATGTACAAAAGTACATTTGGTACATTTTAAGAAGCACTTTCATTCAATAATGTAAATTTATTTCTCCGTTATAGAGATTTTTGATGTAGAGTAGGCGCGACCAGAGAATGACTGATCGGAGGCGGAAGTGATTGTGATTGACGGTCGAAACTACATTTTAATTTGTGAGATTTCATCAGATTGTTGGGTGAAACTACATTTTAATTTCGTTTTTACTATTTATAATAAGTTTTAGTTCAATCATAACTCTTGATCCTTTGGGCTTTAGGAGTCATGCCCAACATGAAAAAGGCTTAGAAAATTTAGGAGAATAACGTGGTTAGGCCAAATTAGACACTTACTATTTGGCTGAAAACTATAAAGTCTAGTAGAAATCATGACCTTCTATAAATAATAAGTTTACTATTCATAATAAGTCATGAAATTTAGGGACTTCGAGTTGGAGTTTGATTCTAAAACTTCTTCTTAGATTTGATATCACTATTTAAAGGGTCGTAAATTCTTTTTTTAAAAAAAAAAAAATTATCAATCAATCTATTTTTGAATTTATTTCTATTTCGTATTTTTCCTCATGAATTTGAGGAGTTTATGTTTGGAGCCCAGAGAAGCTCCATGGATTCAGAGTAATTATCCCTCTCGAGGAAGAGGGTGATCAACCTCATCATGTCCATCCCTGTGTCAATTTCTCTCTCCTTGTTTAGATTCCATGAATGTAAAATCTGGCAAATATGTTCAGTAGGTGAGTTGCACGTTATATAAATAAACATATTTCAGAATCTATTTATTTTTTGCAGCTGTGGCCTATCTGATGATCTCATAGGCTTGGCATCCATGTTGCTGGATGCTTGTTGATCGGCTCTAATCCCACACTCATGTTCCTCATTTTTCACTAGCAACGTGCCTGTACATTCAAAGTAGACCTGAGCTAGTGCAATTATCATGGTGACTATGGTCTTACACCATCCAACCAATATGTTACGCACACCGTTGAAACATAAGACAATTCTCTGCAATTGAAGAACTGGGGCATTTTCAAGCCATTCAACCCGGAATGATTCATTAATTCTTGACCATGTAGCAAACGGATTGGCGGTGAAGCACCCAGCTCCATATCTACATTACTATATCAAGCTCAGCCAGTTGGGCTCGCAAGTGAAATACTCAGCCCAACAATGTAAAAATGCTCCGCTTGGGCTACATCTCCTGGTCAGGCCTATATCTCATACGCGAACCCCAAGTCCCAGCAAGAAAAACGAGCTTGACTTGGGACGGGCCTGTTTAACCCAGACCAGTTGCCACTAGTTCTCAATTTCTAGAAAGGACTATATACAGAGTGTTGAAGTTTTCATCTTTGATATGATATTTCCAATAGAATGCAACAAAGCCCTCCACTAGTTCCCCGAGCCAACACTTCTATAAATCCAGCCATCTGCACGGCATCACATGTGCCAACGTGCAATATCAAAGCCGTCCAATATGATGTGGTGCCCACACAACCCCAGCGGTGGGGGTGGTGATGTTGGGCCCACCATGCATGTATGTGTTAATTTATAACCACACCATGTATCCATTTTGCCAGCACATTCTGGGACATGAACTAAAAAACGAAGCAAATCCAAAGCTCAAGTGGACCACACACAACAAACGGTGGTGATTGAACGCTTGCCATTGAAAACTTCATAGGAGCCACAAAAGTTTTGGATCAAGCAGATATTTGTGTTTTAGATTCCCACTTGATCTTGGGATCCACTTCATTTTTAGATTCATACCCTAAAATGGGCTGGCAAAATGAATGGACGACGAGTATATAAAACACATCATTGTGGGCCCACTGTGCCCAACACATCTCCACACCACTGCTTGGAGTTGGTGTGGGTGACACCACCCATTCGGCATCCATGTTCAGAGGACTTACCTTCCGCACCAACGACCATAAAATGAGGGTTGCTAGAATACACCTGGTATGTTAATGAAGGATGCACAAGGACTTTAGCTTTTGGATTGAGTTCATTTCTAACTATCCAAATTGTTTTAATTTGATGGTCATTCTCACCTTAGACGAGTTGTATGCAAAAAATAAAACTTCTTAGATTGTTATCTTTTAATCATTTCACTCCTTTCTTTTCATTTGGATCATCTCCATGACATTTAAAGTAATCAAAAGGTTAAACCGAAGCAGGATGAGAACTCGAGGATGAGTTCTTTTTAAAGTGAGGGGACTGATGTAGAGCGGGTCGCGGATACTTTCATGTCAAAGATGGACCAGAGAAAGCCCGATCGGAGGCAGAGGTGATCCGGACCGTCAGAAATTACAATAGGTGTATCTTGCAAACCAAAATAAGTTACTCAACGTACCCTATATGTCGGGTTGATCACATCGAATTTATGAGATTCAATTGGATCGACGGTCGAAAATCCATTTAATTTATTTCCGTTTTTACTATTTTTGTTAAGTTTTAGTTTGATTATAACTTTTCATCCTTTGAGCTTTAGGAGTTGTGTCCAACATGAAAAGTGTTTTTATAGCAAGTTACGAATTTTATGGAGTTTGAGTTAGAGTTTGATATTGAAACTTCTTCCAAGGTTTGGTATCACTATTTAGAGGGTTGTAAATTCGTTTTTATTATCTACCAATGAAGATTTGAATTTATTAGAATTTATTTCTATTATTTCGTATTTTAATTTCCTCGTGGATTCAAGGAATCTCAATGGGGAGTCCAGAGAGATTTCGTGGATTCGGAGTAGTTTATCTTCGAGGAAGATGGTAATCGACCTCATCGCGTTCATCCTTGCATCAATTGATATCAGAGAGAGGACTGCCCTTAGACCGATGACAAATAACTAAGGTATAGACCAAAATCCTGTGGATGGTGATCCAGGGATGTATTATTTTTAAGAAAGAATGAAAGCTTTCCACTGAGAAAATCAGTTAACCATGCAAGGGCTGCAGGCACCCTCAATCGTATTGCGAAAGTGCTAATTCTGCCCTGAGCACAAGGCGATGCTCAACTACCCGTAGTCACTGTATGACACAAACTTGATTTCTGAATAACATCACTCAATAATGGTGAATCACAGGCCACCACTTTGATCGTGAGGAAGACGTTGTACATGCCAAAGGTAGAGATACATTTACAACAACAACATCTTTCAAACGAGGTGCACTGTAAACCAAAAAGTCTATAATGTGATCATCAATGTCAGGAGCAACGAGAATCTCGTGTCGAAAACAATGATGGAAAAATACAACAACTAAAAACAGAAAGACACCATCTCCATATACGATTGGATTGATCAAGGAGGTCAACAAAACAGAGATAACCGAAAGATATGGTATATCTTTTTTCATTGGCAAATATTATAAGGACGAAGTAATGCATGACATAGTCGACATGAAAGCTTGTCACATGTTACTTGGTTGACGATGACAATAAAATATTGATGCTACGCATAGAGGCTGGGATAATGTGTTTATATTTATTAAAGACAGTAAAAAGATTATCCTTACCCCTATAGGAACGAAGAACCAATCCAAGACTTTAAAGTGGAGGGACGACAATCTCTCATAACCGAACATGATTTAATTAAACAATTGAGTAAACAAGAGATGTCGATGCATTAGTTGAAAAAGAAAAATATGTGGAGCCTGTGAACATCACAAAAGATTTGAAACTAGTGTTGCAGGACTTAAAGACGATTGTAATCAATGAACTCCCTAATAAATTGCCTCCCATACGAGATATACAAAATCACATTGATCTTGTATCAAGGCAAGTCTTCTAATTACCCACATTATTAGAAAGAATGCAGAATCTTGTAGACACAAGTGAAGGAACTGATTCATTCTAGTCATGTCAAGGAGAGCATAAGTACATAGATTATGTCAACTCAAGAGCGTAACGTAAAGTACAAAGAAAAGGTTGATAAACATCGGCGCCAGAGATTATTTGAGTATCATGAGTGAAGTCCCTTAAGTAACTCGATGATGAGTTTTTTCCAAGTGGAGGGGTCTCATGTAGATGTGGCATTGATACATTCCTAGCATAGTTGGACCAAAGAAGGTGAACTGTAAATTGGACATAACTTTAGTCAGTATCATTACGGGTGGTGCACAACTTATCAGTGATAAAAGGTGTTCGATGTAGGCGACCAAGTTATGGTACATCTATGCAAGGAGAGATTTTCGACCGGGACTTGCAACAATTTGAAGAACAAGAAGATTGGACCGATACCAATTCTCCGAAAGATCAATAACAATGCTTACGATGTTGATCTTCTGGATGACATGAAGATTTCGCGTACTTTCAACGTCGCTAACTTGATCGAGTATCATGAACCGTAGCAGGACGAGTTC
>JAJHSJ010001247.1:0-48975 GCA_021015155.1 Magnolia officinalis | reverse complement strand
AACGGTGAAATGAAGGGAATTGACCATGTAATGCACGGAATTGACCGTCAAGTGAAGGAAATTGATCGTGAAATGCATGGAATTTGACCGTGAAGTGAAGGGGAATCGCCGGAATTGACCATGAAATCATGGAAATGATCGTGAAGTGAAGGGAATTGACCATGAAATGCATTGAATTGACCGTGAGTAAGGGAATTAACTGTAAAATGCACGGAATTGACCGTGAAGTGAAGGGGAATCACCGGAATTGACCGTGAATGCATGTAATTGACAGTGAAATGAAGGGAATTGACCGTGAAATGCATTGAATTGACCGTGAAATGCATTGAATTGACCGTGAAGTAAAGGGAATTAACCATGAAATGCATGGATTGACCGTGAAGTGAAGGGGAATCGTCGGAATTGACCGTGAAATGAAGGGAATTGACTTTGAAATGCACGGAATTGATCGTGAAGTGAAGGAAATTGACCGTGAAATGCATGGGATTGACTGTGAAGTGAGGGGAATGGCCGGGATTGACCTTGAAATGCATGAAATTGATCACGAAGTAAATGAAATGAATGAAATTGACCGTGAAATGATTGAAATTGACTGCGAAGTGAATAAAATGGATTTTCGACCATCGACTGATGATGGAATCTTAGAAAATAACTAGGTTGGTTGGCTAAAGTAGCTTCTCCTACCCCAAAATCATATAGGGTACATCAAGTAACTAATTTTGGTTTAGAAGATATTCTTGTTAAATGATAAAGAAAGAAATGAAAAAGAGAGAGAAATTTTTTTTATATGCTTATATAATACATATTTATATAAATATGTATTAGAGAAAATTGTAGGTAGAATAAAGTTCTCCATGTAAAAATAAAATAAAATAATAAAAAAATGCACAGACTGCCCTATGGCTACAGTTATAATCCGTAGCCATAGGGGGACGCTAAGCGTGGCCCCGACGAACAAGCCAGCAACTAGGGGGGCAGTTCGACAAGTCATTCCCTTTATGGCTACGGATTATGGTATCTATGGCTACGGTTATAATCCATAGCTACAGGTCTTACCATACCATACGACATTACCATGCTGCTTTGAACGTTTACCATTGAAACCTTTTTAGGGTCTGTTTGGATCGTCCGGATCCGACGTACTGTATTGTTTTAAGTTAAATAAATACGATATACTCCGTTTGAATTGGATTTGAAATCTGATTCAGTATGTGGCATGCGAATACATCTTCGAACCAAGTAAAAGGTGGACACGCGGTTTGGTAGTACATCAGCTAAACATCGGGCAGTGCAGCGATGTAATTGCACTGCACCGCCTCTCACAGCAGAGAAGTCTCTCAATCTCAAATCTCACCGTGCTTCGTGCGTACATCTCATCTTCCTGCGCCATCTTTTCGTCTCCTCTCATTATTTTCAACCTATTCGCCAAAGGAATGGATGGGTTTACGCGCCACATCTTAGACGTAGACGCTGATTTCTTGCATCATCTTCTTCGCCTACGGTGAAGGTGGGGTGTCCTCAACTTACGGCCATCATTCCATAAACATGGTTTCTGTTACAGACGAAAAGTTCATACCATGAAGGACAAAAGTGAAGAAGGTAATTTTTTTTTCTCTTCCAACATAGATTCTGAGACAACAGCTGATCCTTCTTCTAAATGGATCCCTCCTTCCATTCATGGATATCTTTTCTCTCATGTACTCTTTTTACATGAGGAGATGAGTACTTCCGATATACACCTCTCTCCTATACCCTACGCAGAGGGTCTATCCGGCGAAAGATTTCAATCCCATTGTCTGAACAGAATCATGTTGGGACATGAAATCTTATCTGAACAGAATTCTGTTGATGGATTCACCTCATGACTGTTGGGACATGACTGCATGTTTAATATTGGTCGAATATTCATGATATCCATCTGCCGATGCTTACTCTTTTTCAAGTTGCTGCCTATAACAGATGCTTCCATCGCCCACTCCTTCCCCCCAAAAACCCCTGCTCTGTAAACCCATCTATCAGTTTCTTCCTGTAGTGCTGTGTTGAATGTAGAAGGTAATCCTTCAACCTCAATATGTTACAATGTCTCAATACAGCAAATCAAAACCTGCTGTTCGTAGATATTGTTGTCCATAATCTATGAACAATTCATTGTTCAAGATCAAATTTCAACCCTTTTATTAGTAACTTGTTACATTTTGCACGGAATATTGTTGCCAATCTACTTTCATATTGCTTGTTGAATTCAGATTAGTTTACAGATTTTTCTGACGACCACTGTTTGCAGAATCCACTATTTGCATACATACAGATCGTCATACTAATTAGTTCATTAACAACGAACAGAGGTGCGTATCTATACTCTATCTGATCATGCATAAATTCAATACATGTGTATGAGGCCATCATCTACTTCCTGATATATGAAATTTTCTGTCGGCCGACTGTTAAGATTTCCCTAATCACTAACTCATTTCTTTCCACTGTATCATGTGAGATTGCAAAGACTGCTTTCATTTATTTATCCACAAATTTAGATATATCTCATATGTGCCTTTACTGTTAAGAAGTCGTATGCTAGGTTTTCTTTCTTCTTTTAAGTATACTTGTGTTCATTGCTGTACATATACTTAAGTTATGTCGTATGCATTAAAAATTACAAAATAACTGACCATAATACAGGCGAAGCCCTCATTTGACAAAATGGGGTCTCATTTTGGGAAAAAATAGCGGAGATCAGTCTTCCAGTAGCGAATGGAATGAAGAGAATAGCTGCAGCATTAACTGTTATCGCAACGTCTACGTGTATCATTGGCGCTGCTGAATATTACCGGCGATATTGTCTGAAGGCAAGGCCTAGAGATGGTGATATTGAGAGAAATATATTCATAAATGGAATCATTAAAAACAGTGATGTTGACTGTTTAGCACAGTTAAGGATGGGTAGGGATAAGTTCTTCGAACTATGTTCTCTACTAAGAGATCGAAATTTACTTTCGGATTCAAGGAGGTGTAGTCTGGAGGAACAAGTGGTATTGGTCCTCCATACAATAGGCCACAATGTAAGAAATCGGGTCATTGGTCACCGCTTTTTCAGGTCTAGTGAGACCGTTAGTCGTCATTTCCGAAGGGTTCTTGATGTTGTGATTGGTCTTTATCCTGAATATGTTAAGTTTCTAGGTTTACATACACCGAAAGAGATATCTGATAATCCTATGTGGTCATCATATTTTCAGAAAAAATAGCAGTGATTTACATATTCGAAATGAATTAACTATGTGCTAATTTGTAAAGAAGAACCTAAAAGTCATAACAACATTTTTGTAGGATTGTATTGGGGCACTCGATGGGACTCATATACCTGCACATTTGCCTAAGGAATCAAGTGAACACATTTTGAAATCGGAAAGGTTATCTGTCTCAAAATGTACTGGCAGCTTGTACATTTGATATGAAATTTGTCTATGCGCTTGCGGTTAGGATGGTTCGACATCTGATGCTCGTGTTTTGAATGATGCCTTAACTCGTCGACCAGATTGTTTCCTTATACCTCATGGTAACTAAACACAAATGTAATTTTGTAACAAACATAATTGTAGAAGGTCAAATATACAGATTTGTAGTACCCATACATCGGTTTGTGTAGTGAAGTACTATGTCGTTGATGCGGGTTATGCACATTCTCTTAGCTTTATGGCACCTTATCGAGGTGTCAGATATCATTTAAATGAGTTTCGTACCGGACGAAAGCGCCTGCAAATAAGAAAGAACTATTCAATATCGTCATGCACAGCTGCGAAATGTCATCGAATGTTGTTTTGAACTGTTGAAATGTCGTTTCCCTATACTCCGTGTAGCACCACAATTCAGTTTTAAAACTCAAGTAAAGATTGTTATAGCATATTGTATAATACACAACTTCATCCGTGTATGTGGTGAAGTCGGATTTACAGAAACCGTTGAGGAAATTGCTGACAGTGCTGATGACATATTGCCATCTCCTGTGGACGTAAGTACGATCGAAGAAAATCAGGCGATATCTTGCGTGGCAGATAAAGATAGAGAAGAGTGGACGAAAAAAAGGGGATGACATCGCATCTAGGATGTGGCTGATAGTCTGCCTCGGACCCGACAACGTCATTGACTTCGCCTTCCTTATGTTGATGTATTATGCTGTTTGTGTAACGGCAAATTGTCTTTTTTAAATATTGTGTTTTGTTTGGTGGGATTTTGAACTGGCTTTTTCTTCTTTTATTTGGATCTGATAGGTACTTTATCATGCATGGATATTTTATATGACACTAAATTTAATATTGATGGCATGCCGGTTAACATTAGCTGTCCTAATATATTTCAAGATGCTGTAATCTGCACTTTACATGGTTTACTTTAATCTGCAAGTAAGTTATTATATTAACTATTTCTATTTCCATTAACTATTATAATGCGTAGGTAATATGAATTTCTTAAGAAGTACGTACAAGGGAAAAGGGTGTTTACGTGAAACAGGTTCCCCGGAACGTGAGACATGCTCCCCCAAAAAAAACCATGACATCACAAGTAGGCTTATGGTAACCCTAGTAAGAAAAATCTAACAATAAGCAGCAAAAATTAAACGTTCAGTTGGTAGGAAAAGTGGGCAAATCAATGGACTGACCATATGGACAATGCATTAGTTGACGCACTAGTGGAAACAAGTAAACCTCGGGAGGAAAAGTGATATGAGATTCAAACCGGAGGCTTATAAGGCCACAATATTAGAAATTTTGGAAAAAATGTGGTGTTGAACTTGAGAACAAACATATTTCTAACGATTGCGGACGTGAAAAGATTGTTTTGGGGCATACAAGACATGCTGAATACCTCCAGCTTTGGATGGGATAGTGACAAGAACATGGTTGACAGTGACAGACGATGTCTAAGATGGATACATACCTATAAGTAATTTTCAAATAATATTGTCTTCTCTTGTGTGCTGTTTATTCGTTACAATGGGTTTGAACATGGTATTTCACTTCTTGCAGTCTCACCCATTCGCTGAAAAGGTGCGTGGCAAACATATTGACAGATACCAGGATTTGTCATTCATGTTTGGGAATGACATTGTTGCTCATGTCTCTTTTGCGAGCATAGCTTACTCATCACCACTTTCGAGTCGCCGACGAAGTAGAAATGAGTTGAATTCTGACTCTGAAACAGAACGATATGGGACTTGACACAGTTCGCCTCTCTTCAGACTCTGGCGAGGCCCACAACTGTGGTTCAGCCCCTCATGTCAGTGATGCATCTAATCGGTTTGAATAGGGTTAAATGCAGCAAACTTAGATAGCTTTAGGGGGTCCAAGAACACCCATTCTACTGCTACCAACTTGTCCCATCCAAAAAAGGGAAACCGAGTGATGTAATCGGTGACCGAATGGGTGAAGTGGATGATGCCGTAAAGTCCCTCACTATTACAATGTCACAGGGCAAGAAAATGACCCGAGTCCAGATAATTCTGAGCATACTGAAGAGGTAGAGGGACTCAGCCCTGAGGATCAACTGCGGTTGCATGGATGATGCAGGGGGACGTTGTCACTCCGGATTTTTATGAAGATGGGGCCACGAGAGGCGTAAGGAGTGGGTGCAAAAACTGCTTGAAACGCAGTGTTCCGGTTTAAGAAAAACAGTCCCTTTGGTACTTTGGTTTGGGTTTTGATGAAACTGTTTCACTCTTTTTGCACATCTTTAAACTGTTTTAAGTTAAATTTCATGTATAATGTTATGGTTGGATGGGTTTGGATGTTGTGGGATTTAGTCTAGCCCGCGCTGTTATTTTGACAGATAATTTGGACTTTGTATGTGTTGATGGTTGGACCATCCCAACAGTTCTTTCATGTAAATATGCTAATTGTGATCATCCTTTTATTTTACAGATTATATAACAAACAGATTGCAGGAATATGCTGTGATGTCTGCCTCAGAAATGAGGAGCGGATTTCTTCACCTCTCATTCATTGATATGACGTACATTGTAGGTTATATACACAATGCAGGAACGTGCTGTGATGACTGCAACAGACTTGCAGTCTAGATTTGTTTAATCTTGATCGATTGAATATTGTCCACCGTATGGTTCAGACCTTAAATCAGGAGCCTGGTGTGATGTCTGCCTCAGATTTCTTTTCATTTGAATGTAGAAGGGTGATATTGAGAGGGAGTTTGTAATTAACATGAATTACTTTTTCAGGTGAGATAAATGGATACTGCATGACCAACCTGATGTTCGGAGTTCTATATAAGAACCTCGATAAATCCATGGGCACACAATGCACTTCCATTCTGACAACGTGTTTTTTTTGTAGGTTGAAATGAGTAAATACTATGTCGTATTTATGGGGTAGAGTGCCAATAATATATGACAACTGGGATGATGCTCGGGAACAGGTTGAAAGATTCAGCGGGTCGAGACACACTGATCGTTCAGAACGTACGGGGAAGCTGTCAGAGAGTGGACCACATTCAAGGTATGAACGTAAATTGCATACGAAAATTTTTTAAAGACAAGTTTAAGAATTATTGTTCGTTTTCAGAGTCATCCATTGTATCTGAGGTGTAATAGTAAGTTAACTACATGTCAATTACGTGTCATTAGGCCACTCTACAGCAACATGGGTCGGGTAACAATGTGTGGTGTATAGGGGTGTACACGGGTCGGGCCGAGTCGAACTGGCCTCAGCTCATCCAGGCCCGTTCAACAGCCACACCAGGTCCGAACCCGACCGGGCCTGGTCACCGGGCCAACATCTCCAGCCCGAACCGGGCCCGGGCGAGTTCGAGCCGAGTTCGGGCCAGTTTCGAAACCTTCGAGTTCGGGCCAATTTCGAACCTGAGTTCGAGCCAGTAGTTTCGAACCTTACAGCAAGTTCATGGGAAGGACTGGAAGGTAATCCGTGTTCATTAATTTACAAGGCCCTCGATCAACGGTTTAGATAGTTGAACTATAGACTCACAAAAATCCTTCTGGCCTGGAACGTTCAATTCCTCCCGGTGACCATACTACCCAAAATAAATGGGTGAATAGAGAATTTGTTTTAGCCGTTTATTTGTTTTATACCTGTGGCCAACCTAAGTGTTTACCGCCTGATTTTCAAATAAGAAGATCTAATTAGTACATCCAACCGGATGGAACTAAGATTTCATTTTTCTAATTCATATTAAGACAAGAAATGTGGTACATGTTTTCACATCTAGGCCAGTCCTTATTGGGTCCCACTTTGAAAATCCAATGGCCCAAAAAAAAGGATGATAGACTCACCATCAGTCATTATTGCTTTTTCAACCATTGATTCTTCTGGTAGAAATGTGGCCCAATTGATAAGTGGGAACCAGGGCTAGCCCACCTAATGACTGACCCAGATCTTGTACACATGACATTTTGCCATGTTGCAAATCATCTTCACAATCTTCATGAGGAAATGATTTGATACTCTTGCAGAGTGATGGGTGATGAGACATGAGCAGTTAGAAATTACTTAGAAATTACATATATTGCTTTAAAAACCTTTCAAATTATAAGAACTATATATATATATAATATATATATATATATATATATATATATATATATAATATATATATATATAGCGTGCTCACCTTCGAACCAGTTCGTACGTAATACGTACGAACTTTTTTTGAGAACCCATCATTAGTGATGTAGATCCAAAATCGGAACTGTTCATGTGAAGCAGCGCCTAGTAAAACCCCCCAGGACCAAGTTTTACTTTTATCTAAAACTTTTATACATACCGTCCGTAGCAAAGAGAAATTAAAATCAAGAAAGAGAACCTGTTTACATTATTCATGGTCCACCAAAGTTTCGGATCAAAGTAAAAATTCGTACTATTAGGTTTCATGAGGTTTTGCTTCATGTGGACCGTTCAGATTTACGAGATTCATCACGTATGATGGGTTCTCAAAAAAGTTCGTACGTATTACGTACGAATGGTTCGCAGGTGAGCGTTTTATATATATTAATATATATATATCTATATATATATATATATATATATATATATA
Source organism: Magnolia officinalis (assembly GCA_021015155.1). Classification (NCBI taxonomy): domain Eukaryota; kingdom Viridiplantae; phylum Streptophyta; class Magnoliopsida; order Magnoliales; family Magnoliaceae; genus Magnolia; species Magnolia officinalis. The sequence continues at coordinate 40,920 of JAJHSJ010001247.1, read as the reverse complement.
TATCATGAACGGGGTTTCGGACCGAGTCGGGCCGAACTGGGAGGTATCCGAACTCGGCTTTGAACTCAGTTTCGGGCCTAGAAAATTGGCCCGTCCTGACCCAAACTCAGTTCCGGGTCAGACCGAGTCGAGCTTTTTCGGGCCGGGTCGAGCGAGCTAAACGGGCTAGCCGGTTTGTGTACACCCCTAGTGGTGTAACGTAATAGGGCGTCTTCAAACATGACAGTAAGACTGTCGGGAAGAGTTGAAGATGGTTCCGCTTCCGTTCTGCCCCCGCCAGGCATGACGAAGATCGAAATAGAGTGTAGGGCTCGAGTGTCCCGAATTCGGAACATGTTTTAACATACTGATGATGAAAGATTATGAATGACATCATGAAAATTATGATGGAGTTGTGCTTATACACGTAGTAGTTTCATGTTTATTTCATGTTTCTGATGTGTGGAGAAAGCTGAGGACCTGCTTCGGCATTATCTTTTGAGATTGTCTTTCTTTTCATGTGTTGCGTTACCTGTATAACTGTGAGTTTTTTGCTTCATCTGGTAATCGGATTTGTTTATTTGCTATGATTCCCAATCGACCATTGATGCGTGCGAAGCTACTGTCCACTTTGCAGCGTTGAAAACGTTGGCCCTATTTTGGAAATGATGACGTGTGAAATCTGGACGGTTGATTGATGACTCATACTGCATGTTAATCTATAGACGTTGATTGACGGTTTGGATGAAATGTATATACCGTGATGGGGCCCACATAGATATGACCTGGTGCTGAATGGTGTAATGAATATATGTGGTGAAGACAAGGTCCACATAGAAGATTTTCAATCCAAACATTGACCATGCATACATCTCCTGAATACATATGCAAAGCCAGTCCTTCCTAAACAATCGGATCGAACTTGGAAAGGGCATCCGATAAGTTTAACATCCGCCGTTGTATATCTGTTATATTGTATCTACAATGCAAACAATCCTATACGCGAATCCAAACAGGCCCTTAGGGGTCACAGAAGTTCTGGATCATTATGAAATTTGTTTTTCCTCTTCATACAAGTTTTGTGACCTTACGAATAGATTGGATGGAAAATAAATCTTATGGTGGCTTTACAAATGTTTCAACTGTGAAAATCAATTTTTCGTTGCTCTATGGTGTGGTCAGTTGATCTTTGGATATGATTTTTTTTTTTTTTTTTTTTTGATAATGTTCTGAAATGATCTCCATATATGGATGAAAAGTTGGTGGATATAATAAATACATAACTGTGGGGTCACGTAACTGTGATCCCTTTTGAACCGTTAGTACCACTCCGAGTTTGAGGAGCGTCAGCGCGAAAAGTAGGGGCACTTCGACCTTTGGCAAGTCGTCCGTACAGCCAGGGCTTGTTCTTGTCTGGTAAAAAAAGAAGTGGGCTTTATAAGGTAAATGTGCCATAAATGGGCCGTACAGTAGTAAATTCTTCTATAAAAATCAGGAAGATCAACTCATGTGGGCCATACCACACGAAACATTGCGATTGAACGCATGGGGTGACAGAAGATTTGTATCAGGATAAATTGTACCTACAGGTTATCTGAGTGGCAATAACCCTATGAACGGTTCGGATGGCATAAAACATCATGGTTGACTCTAGAAGGTTTCAACGGCAGACATTTATGTTCCCACTTTTTCATTTTTTGTGGCCTACATGAGTTTTGGATCTGTCCGATTTTTGTACTACGCTCCTATTGTGGTCATCCAAAACTTATGGACAGAGTGGATTGGACACTTTCATCTCTGTGAGCCCCACACGGCTACCGACTACGAAATCCGGGTCGCTGGGTAAGCAAAGCTTTAATACTCTAGAGAGTGAGATATTTAATACACAGGCACAGAGAATTACATGCATAACGTACAGATTCCCAAATTTAGATGGCTCAGAAACCGAAGATTATATGATTTTAGTGCTTTAATGGGATGATTTTTGCATATTTAATGGAAGGTCAAAATTTAAAATAGCAACATCAGAAATTCAGCAAACAAATGTCACCCATTAATCACAAAAATTGTCTCGTTAATAAATATCAAAACTAATTTCCAAAATTTGGACGGTTAAGATTCACTTAAAATTTTTCCACATGTCCAATTTCTGAATGCCTGCGTATCAACTACCATACTCTGCATAAGTATCAAATAACTCGCTGGGATGGATAATGACACCCCGGTGCGTAATGTAGAAACATCCCCCTTCAATTTTCAAATTGAAACGACTCTCTCTCTCTCTCTCTCTCTCTCTCTCTCTCTCAGGCATGGCAACCAACGATCAGCTCTTGGTTTCCTTGGTTTCCGATATCAAATCCTACACAGGCAAAGACCCTCTTCTCCCTTGGCTCCAGTAAGCGAAACTCACTCACTCTGCCTCTCTCTCTCTCTCTCTCTCTCTCTCTCTCTCTCTTCTCCTTTTCCTCATGTGTATGTGAAAAAACAGAGGCATTCGGAAGATGAAGGAATTGCTTTCTCCTCATATTCTAAAGGAGAAGCTCCCACGATTCCTGCAGAGATGTGCTCACACCTTCCAATCCGACAGGCGCTACCGCAACGACCTGCGATACCTTCGAGTCTGGATTCAACTGGTAATAGAATTAGAAATAAACATGTCTTTTTTTCCATTCTCAATGATTTTTGCATCGTGGGTCTTTTTTCATTCTCGATTGGCTGGGCACTCCCACAACAAATTGCGATCCTGTCATGCTGGATTCAACTGGCAATGGAAGGAAAGGAAGGAATAAGAAACCTCCGCCTTCGGTTTTACTGTTTTCAATGATCTTTGTATCATGTGTCATTTTTTAATATTTTATTTCTCTGTTTCCTTGGTGGATTTCAGTTGGGACTTTTCATTTCTTCACATTTCCTGAAGGTTTTTTGCATTGCAGGTGGTGTGGGATCCTTCTTTTCTTTTCTTTTTTCTTCTGTTGATTTCAATAGGGTTTTGTTTTTCAACTTTCTTTATGATTTTGACTTGTACGATTCATTGGATTTTTGTTCTTATTTATGATTTTAAATGGTGGATTGTTTGACCATTCTCAATTGGGTTTGTTTTTTCACCTTTCTTTATGATTTTGACTTGTGCAATTCAATTGGATTTTTGTTTATCGTTGATTTTAAATGGTAGATTGTTTGACCATTCTCCTTATTCTTTTCAATCTTTTGTAAAGATTTTACATTGCGGGCTGGTTAGAGATTCCTTTTTTTTTTTTTATCTTCTAATTTTGTGTAACTCAATCAGGTTTTCTATTCCTTCACCCTCTAATTTTTTTATAGTGCTGGGGTATTTTGGTTTTTTTTTCTTCTTTCTCTATTTTATTGGTGGAATTCAATTGGGTGTTTTCTTGTCACCTTCTTTGAAGAATTTTTATTTTTGGGGCATTGGATTTTTCACTTCTTTGTTTTTGTGGTTGAAACCGTTGAATGCAATTCTATTGTTTTATTTGTTTCGCTATAATCAAAGATTTTGCCATACTAATTTTTCTTCTCTTCTTTTCTCCTTTTCCCGTTTGTCTTTGTCGTTTGGCTGGAATCAATTGTTTTTTCCCTTCTTTCTTTGGTGCAGATGGATTTCGTGGATGATCCAAAAGCGCTTCTGAGAAGGATGGAAGAGAATCAGATCGGATCTAAACGGGCCATCTTTTACCAGGCATATGCTCTCTACTATGAGAAACTCAAGAAGTTCGAAGAAGCTGAGAAGATGTATCATTCGGGTGTACAAAAGTAAGCCATGTTCATTACTTCTCAGAAAGATGTATCATTTGGGTGTAGAAAAGAAAGCCGTGTTCCATTACTTCTCGGATTATTTCTTCTGTTTCTTTTCTATCTCCCCATTTGTAACTTCCCTTCAGATATGCTTTTGAGGTTTGGCAGTTGAATGTTACCAAAAGGAAAGTGCTTTTTGTACTATGTTTAGAAATATTATTTGCTGCTAGTTCAAAATTTCAGGTGTAGACATAGGTTTTGTGCTTTGCTTTCTCTTAAGTTGATTTGTATTCTATGTGCCATGTTCTTATAGAATCAAAGAGAACTTCTTGAATACAATCGAAACCTCAACGTTTGCTGGATGCTGATCGATGTTTCAAACAAGTTCTGTGATTGATGTAGCTTTGCATAATCGATGGTTACATGCTCATACCAATTCTGAGACGTTTATGTAGCTTTGCAGAATCCCATTTATTTGATTGATTCGATGGGTTTGAACAGTTAGGATTAAATGTCCAATCATGTATAGAGTCTTGTCCTAGATCTTGAGTAAGTTCTGTTGGGGTGATTGAGGAGCTTAGTGTGCGGAGTAGACTAGAAATTGTAGATTCCAGATGACCAGGATGTAAATATTGGTACAAGAGAATGTATCATCCATGGGCCTAAATTGATACATAGAATCCAAAATGCACCAATACAAATATATATGATAGTTCTAATAATCGGCAACTTTACTTGAAACTAAAAGTCGGCTTGCTGAGATTTGAGTTGAGCACTAGGAAACTTGCTCATGAGTGTGACTTGATCCTAAATTGCCAAGTCACGTTGTTTGGCCTCACTGACTCGGTCGACTTGCTGTTGTCCTGGTGATGTAAGTCGAATCACTCCCTTGGTAAACTGCTCATTTCTTGATAGAAGTTAAAAAGGACCAAGTGAGTTTTGAACTCATGACCTTGTCTAGGGCAACAAAAGGTCTATGACCATCCCAAGCCCACTTGTTTATCTTAGCTTCTTTTTTTTTTTTTCTACGTTTCACCTAAATATAACTATTTTAAATATTCATTATATTTCAATTTAATCTTTAAACACCAAGTTGAGTCAAGTAAACATCCGGCTGAGCATTTGAGTCAACCCGACCCATCTGCACATGGAGTTGAGTCGAGTTTCGCGTTTTTAAACTGTAGTATTTGTTGGGCGTTTTTAAATGTGCATATTTGATATGCAAATGGTCTTCTCATGTAACATGCTTGCAAATTGATACCATGTGCATACTGGGGGAGCCCCATGCTTTTTTATTTGTTATTTTTCATATTGCTAATCTAGAAAATAGTATATTTTTGGTCATAAACATTGAATTGGAAATGGCTTTAGTACATATGGGGTCCTTGTGCATGAAACTCAAGAACTCGCATTTTGAAGTCAATATCTTGAAACTTGTAACTTAGAGGTTTGATTCACGCATATGTGAGATGTGCATGTGTACAATATCTGTTAGATGGTTTTGTCTAGGTAATTTCCAAAAAGAAAAGCCACTGCACGCAACCATCATCTCAAATTCTAAATTGAAGTCAAGTCTTACATGATATTTCGAATCAACATTAGTAAAATTAGCCATGAGAAAATTAAAACTAGTTATCATTCTAACTGCAATCCTATTACTAGATATGGAAACACATGCCTAATTATAATTTGGAAGACCAACATTCAGCTTTAGAAGACCGGCCCCCAAATTCAACATAAGAAAGTGGTACTTTAGATCAAACAACAGCACAAAATGAAGAATATCCGGTGAAAACAAGGTTTCTACAAGTTCTAGAAGAATCCAATGGATCTCCATTATTGGAAACATATTGGAGATCAACAACAAGTTCTTTATTTTGGGGAATATAGAAAAAAAACCCATTAAGGCTCGATGGGAGCTTGTAAATAGAGGTAAATGGGAAATGGAATTGAAGGTAAATGAATGGGAGTAAATGGCTTACACAGTTGTGTTTGGATGGGAGTAAATGAAATGCATTCGAAATTTAAATATTCTGTTTGGATGGGAGTAAATGGGAGGAATTGGAATGCAGTGGAATTTTTCAATATATTCACAAGAACATATATGATATTCCAAATCAGTTCTAATATCTTAAATCAGTGTACATATGTGATATTTAATAGAATGATTATAATAAGCCCATTGAAATATTTACTTTAGCCATAAAAGAGGAAATTTTGAGCCTCGGGTGGGCCAAAACCGTAAGGATCATAAACAAGCAACTTGCTAACATTTTTTAACCGTCCATGTAAATGGTCAACCATTGGACGGTTTGGATCATTTTATTGGTGTGATTTTAGTGATGTAGCCTATAATTAGATTGTTTTGGAGTATCATTAGTGTGCCACATGTATGGTGGGCATGTATGTAGCGGCACTTTTGTTTACTCGTGTAACTGTCCAAGGAGCTCAAAAAGGCATTTCAACCCCATTTACTTCCAAATCCTCTCTCATAGAGAGGATTTCATTTGCAAGCCCATTTACTCCCATTTCATTTTTATCCCTGCATTTACTCATAGAGAGAATTTTCATTGCAAGCCCATTTACTCCCATTTCATATCATTTCCTGCATTTACTCCCATCCAAACACACTTCAAATGTCATTTACGTCCATTTACTGCTATCCAAACAGCCCCGGTTCAAAATTTTAAAATAAACCAAATCAAACCCACAATCACATTCAATTGACTAAGTTTTTTCGAGCATTACCTTCTTCGGAGAGGGAGGGAGAGGAGAGAGAGAGAGAGAGAGAGAGATGGAGAGAGATGAGAGAGATGAGAAAGAGAGAATACCGAGAACTTGGAGAGGAGGAGAGAGAGATGAGAGCGAGAGAGAGGAAGATTGATGATGAGACGAAGCTTGAGTCGAGCGGAGAGCGAGAGAGAGAGAGAGAGGAGAGAGAGAGATTGAGAGAGATCGAGAGAGAGAGATCGAGAGAGAGAGAGCAGAGAGAAGAGAGAGAGGAGAGAGGATGGAGAGAGATGAGAGAGAGAGAAGTTACTTAATATTGTCATTTCATCTTTGCCAAATGCAAATGAGCATGCATTCAGGATGTTGCATGGTTTCTCATTTTCAAGGCTGCTTTGTTATATCCACATGATCCATAAGTGAAGATAATGATAGCTTGTGGGTCATATACAATCACATTTAAATGAGGTCTTGAAATAGATGGCAAATCAGAAGATGAAGATAATGATGTATCAAAGATGAGGAAGAAAATATGACAAAGAATACCTCATTTAAGTAAACGATGAAAAAGCCCTCAAGGGCATGGCTTATGAAGTGACTTAAAAATGATGTGTTGGCTCATGAACCTCAATGAGTGTATAGTTTGCTAGAAGAGTGAATGGTTTCCAAAGAAAATTTAGCAAAGTGCGATGGATAATACACATGAACAAAACATACAGGTTGCAATGTGTGGGCTAAAATCTACTATTTACTAAGTCAGACCCCCCTTTAGATGATTTATAAAAACAATGGCTCTTTTTGGAACTATGGTCTATATGATTTATTTATGTTTAATCAATGGTCATGTTTGTTATCATTTTATACATAAAGGAACTTCCATTATTTACGATAACAGGAAAAGTCATCTAAGCCTTTTCCCAACAATTAATTGGGTCAACTTTATGAATTGTGCTCCTTCATTCTACTCCATCAAGGGCCATAACTTCAGTTAAACCATCAGTTTGGACTCTCATATATTGTTTGGATTCATGATGGAAGTCATGGCGTAAGTTTGACACCGGCTGCCAAACAGACTCTCAATGAAATAAACTATGACATAGGTTGATTACAATTAGTGTTCGAAGTATCAGTATTGCTACAAGTTTTGCTAGCTGGGGATACGGAAACAATATCGGTATCGCTGATAATATCGTCGATAATCGGAAATGCAGGGAAACATGGGGAAAACTGTGGATTTTTTGCAATATGACCAATATTATCTATCCCGTGTGATAACCGATAGGTATTTGTATAGCAAGGATGCAATATGTATACTGATATTTTGAACATTGGGTGGAGAGAGGGTTTTTTGTTCAGCTATGAATTTGGATCACCCTGGAAACTGGAACTACATCATTCAAGATGCCATCCAAATATGCCCTGAAAAATATATACCCATTGGTGTTGAATCTGGATTTAGTTTTAACTTGAATTTTTTTAATATCAGCCTTGCAGAACCTGTCGGGGAGTTACAGAAATCGTATGAGAAGTTCCTTCATCGTATGGAGCTGTACAAGAAGCGGAAAAACTAAAGTACTGAATCCTTTATGCATTGGATATTTTTCTTTCCAAATTCCAAGTTTTCCAAGAGCTACTTTATCTAACCATTGACAGATGCTCTACAGCGGCAGGAAGGGAGAGCCATGAGAAGTGCTAAGAGCATTCCTCTCAGTGTTAGGGACACAAATATCATCGAGAACCAACACAACGTAGCTAAGGGTTTGTTCAACTTGCTATATCCAATTGGTAGTTTTAGTTTTAATAATTCTCTTTCAATTTAGATTTAGTGACAAAACCGCTGTTTGCAATTTGATGCTGTTTTTTAATGGTGGAGGTTCACTTCTCCATACACATGGCTGAAATGCACAGTAATGCCAGAATGTCCCAGTCGTGGGGCCAATTAGCTTACCATGCCAGAAAATTGAACCAACTGAATGAACCTAAATGTCTGATTGGTGGCCATCAAATGGACAGCTAAAATCTAAATTGGTCCGTGATCCAAATTCAGTTGGCAAAATCAGATTGTATTGAGCAGTGTGGCTTTTGGGCTATGCTCCATCCATAGAAGGGCCCGCGATTTGAGCAGTTGGATTGCCGTACATGTATTCCACCTGGTAGGAAAATGGCAATGAATGCGGAGATTTGGAATTTGGTCTTCTGTTGAATAACTGTGTTCTATTATTTCTTTCTCCTACGCTTGAATGATTGTGTTCTATTATTTCTTTCTCCAAAGCAGAAAATCCCATGAAGGTTATGGAAAAGAGGCCGTCTTTAGCTGATGAAGGCCGGAAAAACTCTACGAACCGTAGGAGTAAGACAACGGAAAAATCCACCTCTTCTTACCCTCCTACTCAATATCAGATGAACATCGGCACAGAACTGGATAAACCAACCTCATTTTGTGGCGACGACACAGTGGTGGTGAAGTTTGTGGGGTCCGCAATCGTGGGGAAGGCCGAAGCTGAAGAAGCCTGCCATCATGGTCTCGTGGACCCCACAATCAATATGAAAGAGGCCATGAATGCTATAAACAGCATGTTTCGGGAGCCTTTAGAGCCCGAGCCAAACGATAGAAGAAGAAGATCACAGAGAAATCAGCCCGATGTGAATCAGCCTGCGAGTAGTGGGTTTGAGGTGTTTGTCGATGAAAGCAGTGACAATGGGGCCAGGTTGACTGATCAGAAAACCAACGGTCGTGACTTGCCTAATGCTGCAAAGGGTGCTTCCCATTTCATGTCTAGAACTGAAGTACAGAAGCCTCACCAAGAAATGCTCAAAATATTTTGTGATGATGGCAGCGATGAGAGTGATAGTTTGGCATGCAATGAAGGTCCTGTGTTATCTGTTCGCCCATCGAATGGTTGCAATGATCAATATAAACTGAGGGATGATACAGTCGTCTGCCGATTCGTGGGGTCCACTGTCTTTGGTGAGCCCGAAGTGGAAAATGCTTGCCACCATGGCTTAGTGGACCCCACAATCAACATGAAGGAGGCTATGGATGACATAAACAGCATGTTTGGGAAGCCACTGGATTTTGTCAGGGCCAATAGATCAAAGAAGCAAGGCACATTATCAGATAAGAAGCAAGATAGTAATACCGGGTTCTCCATATTCACTGATGATGATTTGGGACAGCAGCAACAGCAGAAAAAAACATCCTACCCATCCAAAGTTGTACGCAGGGAATGTGATCTGTTCGAGCCAACATTGTTTACGAAGGAGGCCATGGATGAGATAAATGAAATGTTTGGTAAGCCATTGGATTTCTAGCACGGGCCAAGCTTAGTTCAAGAAGTTAAAATTACATGATTTGATTACTAAAGAGTGATACAAGATTCTTCCATTTACAGCAGTTGTATTTTTATCGCATGCTCTCCAATGGTTGAGATGTCTTCTAGATTCCGTCAACTCGATCACCACACTTAAATGTGTTACTAATGTTGTGGGAATCAAACCGGAGATTGGAAGGTGTGGCCATTGAAGCAGATGGTAGATCTTAGCTCCTATTGCCGATGCGATCAAGGTGAACATACATTTGCTTGTATTTCTTTCCTTGTTACTCCATGTTCTAGTTAGTAAGCGTTTGGTTGTACCAATTATCATGATATTTCATGATTAGTCAGTCTGATTTGGTGTGAAAAATATCATGAAATTTCATGATATTTGGTGCAACCAAAAGCACCCTTATTAAAAAAAAAAAAAAAAAAAAAAAAAGCAGCCTTATTCAAAATTTTGTTAGCATTTCAAGTAAAAGAGCGGATTGACATATTTGTATTGTTTTAATGAGTTTATGAAAATTAAGGCTTGGATTCATCCTTGTAGTGTTGGTGTTGAGCTTGAAGGAAATGGGTTAACTCTAAAGAGGAATTATGTGTTTACATGGGCTGCCTGTCCGCATTGTAGACAAGGCTCGTTAATTCTGATAAGTGGGACCCACGGTTTCGTAATCCAGACCATTGATCCATTTGAGTGGTAACATTGATGGAGAATGCTCTAAATTCTACCAGATTGGAAGATACCAACAATCAATGTTAGGACTTCTTTTGGTTGAATGTGGACTGTTGTTGTATTACTCTTCTTCGTCATCTTTCTTTAGCCCACAAATCGAAAGGTGAGATACAGCCGACCAGCAGATTGGGTCCCACTTGTCAGAGTTGATGGTCCATGTACATGGTGCGCAGATGAGCTACCCATTTCTATAATTCCTCTAACTAGAGCTAGTTTATGTAATCAAGGGGATCGTGGGTTGACAGAATATGCAATGGTCGTTTCAAATTGCTACCTGCATTTTTTGTTTGAGACAGCACCAAGGTTCTGCTGGGGCCCACCTTTTAGTTATCAAGATCATTCATCTCATGGGCCATGCCAAAACTTCCCAATATCACTAATCCATGAAAAACAATACTCATCTAATCACACCATTAATTCTAACCCATAAAACTCATAATGTAAAAAAAAAAAAAAAAAACTGCAATGAATTGATTAAAGTGACTCAAAAAAGAGTTCAAAGAAATCAGAACAACACAAAAAAATAGTAAACCATACATTCACAACAGAGACGACCGATGGATTGATTTATTCAAACAAGACACAACAAATAGTCAGAATGTAGTAAACGCAATCCGGCTGAGCTTCAAGCATCTATGATCATTAGTGGGACACGGGAACACAGTAACTGGGACGGAAAGCCAACGGCCCAGCTCCGTAGATCACTGCCTCATAATTCTCCCCTGATAACGTCTTGTGATCGTATCGAAGTGGGGCACCATCGAGCCCGTAATTGATGTTGGACACAAGATTGCACTTGGGATTGGGGGAGGACACTAAATGTACGGTGCACGATTGAAGGGGGTGGTCCAGGTAGTAATTCTGAACTTTGTAGCCTTGGAGCTGGCCGTAGAAGTAACCGTTCTGATCGGCAGTGAACACCTTGTAGAAGCTCACTCGGCCCTTGTAGTCCTTGCATACAACACTGACTTTAGCGGACGGGATCGGCTGGGCGTCCGTCAATGACCATGATCCAATGTGCTTGCAGCTCTGGCAGTAGACCATGCCTTCCACCACTGGCTCAACCACCTTGCCCACTTCATGTGTGGCTTGTGTGGTTTCAAAAGGAATGATGGCTAACACCAACAAGAGGAATGTGGGGAGAAAAAAGAGATTTTGGGTTGTCATGTTTTGATGTAGAAGAGATTTGAATTGGGATTTGATTGAATGAATACAAGGGATGGATGAAATGGAGGGAGTCTTTGAGACTACTTATATAATGTATTTTGAATTTTTTTTGTGGGTGTTTGGTCAGCACGATTGTGTTTGGATGGACGTGGGGGCCAATACTGAGAGGAATCATAAGGGGTTATTTGATACTCTGGTGTTGTATGATGCTTGATACACAGGCGCTCATTAATTTGTATACGCGGCATGCATCAACTCAAATTAAACTGACTAAATTGTGGAGCAGTTCCAAAATCAGATGGGTGGGAAATCCTAACCTCTGATTTGTGGACACTTGTTTTTTGAAGTATGACCATTGGATTTTATTATTATTATTATTATTTTCATTTTTAACCGTTCAATAAATGTCCAAATTCAACTAGAGATGATCAAATAATCTAAACTTTTGGTTTTATCATACATCTAAGGTGGGGCGTATAAATTGGACAGTTTGGGTTAGTTGTATGCCACATAAACAACTTCTAAGTAATTTCCAAGTGCATGCGTATCATCCATCACACCTGGCAGAGTATTAGAGTTATTCTCTTCATTTGGTACAATTGAGGCCTTTTTTCAGTGATCGGTACCATTGGTTGGTGGGGTCTCAACGTGGAAGGTTAATGATCCGAAGATCTCCATCATATGAAAATCCTAGCCTTTTCAATTTGTTGCTGCAAATGAACTGTTAAGAAGAGAAATACAACAACGGTCCAAATTCAACTAGAGAAAGGGTAACAATGGGTGGCTAGGATCTTCTGATCAGGGACGTCTCAGGGCATGGTCGATGAATGGTGACTTCAGGCAGTGGAACATCCACCTGGAGGCCATCAGATCAAAATCTGGATCGCTGAATCGTGGGCCCCACTTGTACAAAGAAAGAGTAGCATTATTCACGTTCATGTCTACGTGAAGACCACTTGCTATTTTATTTATTTATTTTATTTATGAATCTTTTAATGAGAAGTCTCGAGTCCAACCGGTTGGACTATAAGTTATGGTCCAAAAGCGAACAACTTCCAACCTTTCATGTGTATACGGCATCCAAACCGTCCAAAGGTTGGCCCCATCATGAAGATCACCTTTTGTAAAACTCAGCAACAACCACTCGTTGAGTGAACTGCACTTATATTTGGCTATTTATCAATGGCTGAAAATACTTTTATATGGTGTGGTCCATTTATTGAGTATATAGGGCTGAATTTTGTACTATATGATCTTTATCGTGGGGCCAACCTATTGGAAGGGTTGGATTTTACGTGAGTATATATCTTGGTAGTTATCATCTAGGTGGATTATAAGTTGTGGTACAACCGGTTGGAATTCGGACCTGGTTTTTTTAATACGAAAATAATGAGTACGGTAGTTTAGGGTGGGGATCTTGGGTCATCACGGCCATTTAAAAGTGGCATACTCTTAAGGAAATCAAGACCGTCCAAGTCTCTGGTTCAGTCATTGTCTGGTTCAGTCATTGATCCCATAATGCAATGGTATCAGTAACCATCTGATTTTTCTCGACGAATTTGGGCCTTTCAACCATCCAGTTGAGTGCCACTTATGAATGGTTAAGATTGATTAATCAGTAATTTTCAAGTGCTCCAGCCACAATATGATCAGGATTTGGATGGCTTGGATAGTCCTGAAAATGTGTGTGCCACATCTAAGTAGGATAAAACTAATTTTTAAATGGTGCTAAACTCTCTTAGTCTTGAATAATTTGAAACTCAGACAACAAGATAGAAAGACATGATGAGTTTTTTTGACCCGTCGTCGACCGGTCATGGGCCTCACTCGACCGGTCGAAGTCTAGTGGTCGACCAATCGTGGAGTCGAGTTATGGCATGACTCAAAGTCCAGCGACTGTGGACTATTTTTTCTCCAGGGTGCTCGACCAGTCGAAGGAGGTGCTCGACCGGTTATAGGTGGCTCTCGACCGGTCGTGGACTTGGTTCAACCAGTCGAGGTTACGCAGATTCGTTCCGCGATTTTGTGTGGATTTTGTGTTGCAAGTCCTTTCGTAACCGAGATGCAGAAATGAGTTTCCTAAAACTTTAAATAGGAGTTCCTAGGGCTTTCTAGGTACAACAACAAGAGGGTTTCCTAAAGCTTTATAAGGGATTTGCTAAAGGGTTTAGGGCTATCAAAGGTGAGAGAGAGAGAGAGAGAGAGAGAGAGAGAGAGAGAGAGGAAGCTTATAGAAGGGAGATTATGCTCGTGGAAGTTATCTACTGTGCAATATATATCTCAGCGCTTCTATGTCCTCATAATCGGTGAGATCTCTCCATTTTTCTTTGTTTCTCTCATTGTTTATCCACTCCTTCGTGAGTGAAAAAGTTTGTAACGTTTACTTCATAGTGGATTGTTGATCTGACGAGGTCCTATGGTTTTTACCTCTTTGAGGGTTTTCCACGTAAAAATCTCTTTTGTGGTGTGTGATTGATGCATTGATTATTTTCATTGCTTTATTATCCATAATTCTGGTTTGTTCTGGAGGGCTAGATCCTAAGGTTTTGTGCAAGGCCTCCAATAAAGTGGTATCAGAGCTAAGTTCATTGAATGGGTAGGATCGGTTTTGAATTATGGAAGGTGGTTCATCAAGGATGATCAGCCTCAATGGTTCTAACTAGACCATATGGAAGGCTAAGATGGAGGACTTGCTTTATTACAAGGACTTATATTCTCCAATTTTAGGCATATCAGCAAAATCCAAGGATATGACTGATGATGATTGGAAGAAGATGGATCGAAAGGCGGTAGGGTTTATTAGACAATGGTTAGATGATTCTGTGTTCCACCATGTGTTTACGGAAACCTCAGCCACTAGCCTATGGCTGAAATTACAAGGGCTGTATGAGAGGAAGACAGCTGGTAATAAGATTTTTCTGATAAGGCGACTTGTGAATCTCAACTTCAAGGATGGTGGTTCTATAGCCGAGCACATGAATGAGGTCAGCAATATAGTGAACCAACTCTCCTCTATGAAGATGGCCCTGGATGATGAATTACAGGCTTTACTTTTGCTTAGTTCATTGCCTGCCAGTTGGGAGACATTGGTGGTGTCTCTAAGTAACTTCGTGCCAGACAGAAAGATATCCATGGAACAGGTAACTAGTTGTCTCTTCAATGAAGAGACAAGGAGGAAGTCTCAGGGGTCTACTTAGCAAGAGGCTCTTGTGACACAGGAACGGGGGAGAGGAAAGAACAGGAAGGGCGGGAAGGCCCGAGATAAATCAAGAGGCAAGTCGAGTAACAGAAAAGGTGTTAATTGCTGGAACTATGGCAAGAAGGGTCACTACAAACATGAATGTCGTGGTAAGAAGAACGACAAGAAAGGAAAAGGGAAGGAAGATGAATCAGATTTCACTGCGGTCACTTCAGATGGCGACGTTGTAGTTATTCTTTCTGCAGATCATGATGTATGTCTCACGGCTACGAGTCAGGACACCGACTGGGTGATAGACTCGGGAGCTTCTTTTCATGCGACTCCACGCAGGGACTTCTTCACAAACTACAAGTCAGGAGACTATGAGATCGTGAAGATGAGAAATTCTGGCGTATCGAAGATCGTAGGGGTCGGTGATATTTTTGTAAAGACCGATGTGGGCTGCACATTGGTTCTTAGGGATGTGAGGCATATCTCAAACCTTCGCCTCAACTTGATGTCGACGGGAAGGTTGGATGATGATGGCTATGAAAGCCGGTTTGCTGGTGGGCGATGGAAGCTCATCAAGGGTTCATTGATCGTGGCCAGAGGAAAGAAGTGTTGCACCCTTTATAAGGCAAGTATCAGTATGTGCAAGGGTGGGTTGAACGCAGCGGAAGATTCAGCTATTGACATATGGCACAAGCGTCTAGGCCACATGAGTGAAAAAGGGCTTCAGCTACTAGCGAGGAAGCGGCTCCTTCCAGACGTGACAGGTACACCTCTCAAAACCTGTCTTGATTGTTTATCAGGGAAGCAGCATAGAGTTTCATTTGTTAAATCTGCTTCTCATGTTAATAAAGTGCATGCATTAGATTTGGTTTATTCTGATGTTTGTGGTCCTATGAGGACAAAAATCTTGGGTGGGGCATTGTATTTTGTTACTTTTATAGATAATGCATCTAAGAGGGTTTGGGTTTATGCTTTGAAATCTAAGGACGAGGTCTTTGGTGTGTTTAAATTGTTTCATGCTATGGTCAAGAGAGAGACAGGTAGACCATTGAAGTGCATCCGCACTGACAATGGTGGGGAATACATTGGCGACTTTCATGAGTACTGTAAGTCCCTGGGTGTACGGCATGAATAGACGATTCCCAAGGCCCCCCAGCAAAATGGGTGTAGCTGAGTGAATGAATGACACTATTGTAGAGAGAATCAGATGCATGTTATCCCATGCGAAATTGCCTAAGGCGTTCTGGGGAGAAGCAATGCACACGACAGTGTATTTGATAAACAGGTCTCCATTAGCCCCGTTGAATGGAGAAGTACCTGAGAAGGTGTGGACTGAACATGATCCATTATACAGTCATCTCGGGGTGTTTAGATGCAGGGCATCCGTTCACGTACCAAAGGACGAGAGGTCTAAGCTCGATATGAAGATCAGGCAGTGTGTGTTCTTAAGGTACAGTGATGAAAAGTTCGGTTACAGATTGTGGGATCCAACCGAGAGGAAGCTTGTCAGGAGCAGAGATGTGGTTTTCTTTGAAGATCAGTATATAGAAGGCATTGATAAGCCAGAGAAGAACCAGCTTAGTTCAGGGGAGCTAGAGGACATGGATCCGGTTACTCCTCCCGTGGTGCCTAATGACGAGGGAGTACAACAAGGTGCAGAGGACGAGGGAGTTCCTTCAGAAGATGGACCAGGGAACAACCCCCACTTGATCCACCTGTTGAGCCATATGTGAGGACGTCATCTAGGGACAGACAGCTGTCCAAAAGGTACTCGCCGCATGAGTACATTATATTCACTGATGGGGGAGAGCCAGAATATTATTCTGAGGCCCTAGCCGACGAGCATAAGGAGGAGTGGTTGAAAGCTATGCAAGAGGAGATGAAATCCTTGCATAAGAACCACACCTATGATATGGTGAAACTGCCTAAGGGCAAGAAAGCTCTGAGCAATAAGTGGGTGTTCAGAAAGAAGATTGAGCAGAAGAATTCACAGATGAGGTTCAAGGCCAGACTTGAGGTGAAAGGGTTTGGTCAGAGGAAAGGCATAGACGTCGAGGAGATATTTTCACCAGTGGTGAAGATGACATCCATACGGGTGTTGCTTGGGTTGACGGCTAGCATGGATTTAGAGATAAAGCAGTTAGATGTTAAAACTGTCTTTCTCCATGGTGACCTGGAAGAAGAGATCTACATACACCAACCAGAGGTGTTCGAAGTCAAGGGCAAAGAGCATATCGTGTATAGGTTGGGGAAGAGCTTGTATGGGCTGAAACAAGCTCCACGACAATGGTACAAGAAGTTTGACTCGTTTATGTTATAGCATGGGTATGACAGAATGGAGTCGGACCACTATGTGTTCACCGCAAGTTCTGAGATGGTGATTTCTTAGTTCTGCTCTTATACGTTAATGACATGCTCATCATGGGAAAAGACATCAAGAAGATCGATAGGCTGAAACAGAGTTGGGCAAGTCTTTTGCGAGGAAAGACTTGGGCCCGGCTAAACAGATCCTAGGACTGGAGATAACTCATGACAGAAGCAATAGGAAGCTTTGGCTGTCACAAGAGCGGTATATTGAGAAAGTCCTAGAGCGGCTCAATATGAATACAGCAAGTCAGTCAGTACTCCACTGGATGGTCTCTTCAAATTGAGTGACAGGCAGTATCCCAAGACGAAGGCAGAGGTGGATGAGATGTAGAAGATACCCTACGTGTCAGCTATAGGAAGATTGATGTATGCTATGGTGTGTACACGCCCAGACATAGCATATGCGGTTGGTGTTGTCAGCCGGTATCTTTCCAATCCTGACAAAGAACATTGGGCAGCGGTTAAGTGAATACTGCGATATCTAAGAGGCTCATCCAGGTTGAGCCTATGCTATGGTGACGGTAAACCTGTGTTAGAGGGCTACACAAATGCAGATATGGTAGGCGACATAGACTCTAGGAAGTCTACATCGGGGTTCATGTTCACGTTTGCAGGGGGAACAGTTACTTGGCAGAGCAAGCTACAGAAGGTCGTAGCATTGTCAACGACAGAGGCCGAGTACATTGCAGTCACGGAGGCATATAAAGAGATGCTTTGGATGAAGAGGTTCCTACAGGAACTTATCCTAAAGCAGGAGGAGCACGTGGTCTATTGCAATAGTCAAAATGCTATATACTTGAGCAAGAATCCAAGTCAGCATTCCAAGTCGAAGCACATAGAGATTCGGTATCACTGGATCAGGGATACTTTGGAATAGAAGGAGTTACAGCTTGAGAAGGTCCACACGGACGATAATGGGTCAGACATTATGACCAAGGCTTTGCTCAAGGACAAGTTTAAGGTTTGTAGAAACCTGGCTGGCTTGAAGAAGGTGGATCCCTCCTAGGTCAAAAAGGGAGAGATTTGATGGATTTTTTTGACTCATCGTCGATCGGTCGTGAGCCTCGCTTGACCAGTCGTGGAGTCGAATCGTGGCACGACTCAAAGTCCAGCGACTGTGGACTATTTTTTCTCCGGGGTGCTCGACCAGTCGAAGGAGGTGCTCGACCAGTCGTAGGTGGCTCTCGACCGGTCGTGGACTCAGTTCGACCAGTCGAGGTTACGCAGATTCGTTCCGTGATTTTGCGCGGATTTCGTGCCGCAAGTCCTTTCGCAACAGGGATGCGGAAAGGAGTTTCCTAAAACTTTAAATAGGAGTTCCTAGGGCTTTCTAGGCACAACAACAAGAGGGTTTCCTAAAGCTTTACAAGGGATTTGCTAAAGGCTTTAGGGCTATCAAAGGTGAGAGAGAGAGAGAAAGGAAGCTTATAAAAGGGAGATTATGCTCGTGGAAGTTATCTACTATGCAATCTATATCTCAGCGCTTCTATGTCCTCGTAATTGGTGAGATCTCTCTATTTTTCTTTGTTTCTCTTATTGTTTATCCACTCCTGCGTGAGTGAAGAAGTTTGTAACGTTCTACTTCATAGTGGATTGTTGATCTGGACGAGGTCCCGTGGTTTTTACCTCTTTGAGGGTTTTCCACGTAAAAATCTCTTGTGTGGTTTGTGATTGATGCATTGATTATTTTCATTGCTTTATTATCTATAATTCTGGTTTGTTCTGGAGGGCTAGATCTTAAGGTTTTGTGCAAGGCCCCCAACAAGACATACCATACCAAAAGGAAGAATCGAGGCCTTCTTATTGGTCCAGTGAAGTGGGGCGCACTGAGTGGAATCAGTGAAACAAAGTTTACCACCATTTAGAAAATTGTTTTGAGACCCATTCACCTCACACGTGGGACATATGTACAGCTATCCAGACCATCAAAATTGTGAAACTATCTAAAGACCAGACTGATCGAGTAATCTTAACCATCCAAATGGTGGCTTATAAATGGATCGTTAAAAATGTGAAATAATGAGTTGTCCAAATTCAGGTGTAAAATCCAATTCTTTCTGCCGAGTGAAATGTTGCTTTTAAAGAAGAAAGCTACCACAATATCATCACAATAGCTTCTCAACATCTTCACAACAGTATACAACTCCAACTCTTCATATAAAGTTCCAGTCACAAAGTCTAAGGGATGGCTAAAGCAGGCCACGAACTTAACGTTTGTAAAGGAAACAACATTGTCGATTGCTTTATACTCCTCAAGTGAAATAGTCGACTACTTTACACTCCTTCCATGAAATCACTCCAATGGTAAAAACTAACAACCGGTCAGCTCCCTTTTATCGTGACATTATCCAATCATCTCTCATTAATCATTATTTTGTACATGAGTGCGTAATTTTTGGTTCCTTGCAGACATCACATCACTTCCTTTACAACTTTATAATAATGTATATTAGAGTTAAATGTTTGGATATATAGCTAATCCAAACTTTAATAACCGGATACAAGAAATCTCGCTATTCAATTCATTCTAGAAATGCCCTAATTTTCTAAACAAACTATACACCACTTGTTAGTGAGCTACTAAATCTGAGACTATAGAAAGACATTCGTTGTATCGGTCTTTACGTCTATTGCGGGACATCGAAACGATATCACGTCTCGAATTGCTCAACTTAAACTCGTAAGGTCAGTGCATATGATGTGTAGATATTCCTTAAATTAATCAAGAACTTAAGTTCATTGTCTGTATCCGGTCTTTACTAAAGTTGTGGCTTTCATACCGTTACATCGTGACCAAATTTAGGGCAACAATATAGGTTAATACACTGCACATATCCATATAACTACAGCCTCAGTCAACCATCGATGACCGTTGAACTGACTTTTGATCATACCTATTGATCGGCGCATCTAAATGGCGGGCCAATTGTATCCATACGTATATCATCAATAGGGCCAACTATCCTACGCTGTATATCAACCCCTATACCTCATAGTGGACCCCAAATGTTAGAAACACCCTCACATAGGGCTAACATAATGAAAAGCCAACCCTTAGAGCCATTCGCACCATTTCCTGTACTATAAATAGTGTATTTGAAGGCAACCATTACTCCCATCCGAATTTTGACCTAGAAGGAAAGAGAGAATGAGAGAAAAGGAGTAGAGAGAGTGAGAGAGAGCAAGTGATGGATATTGATGTCTCCTTCACCAAATCATTTCAATCGAAACTCTAGTCTCAACCGTTCTCCCCTGCCAAATTCATGCCACCTGCGATTGAGAGGTAAGAAATGAACCATGCTTTCCAACCTAGGTTTTTATAAGTTGAATTGCATGAATCTCACTTAACTTCTTCCAAATTGGTATAGGAATTGTTTTCCCCAAAATCATAACCCTATGAGTTCAAAAAGTGAAAATCCCTTCTAAAGGTGTGGACCATTATTCATAGGTTGCCATTTATCGACCCTTGGGGGTATTAGTTAATGATTTGTTGTTTGTAAATAGCTTATGGTATCCTAATATGTTCACGTTTCAATTTGATCGCAACATTTGTTATTGCTTATTTATGAATGCTCACATGTTTGATAAAATGCTTAAGTGATTGAACGCGTTGTTCTATTGATGCTCACATGTTTGAGGAATGCCTAAGTGAATATGTGGTTTTATTGATGCTCACATGTTTGATGAAATACTCAAGTGAGTGTATTGCTTCTATTGATGCTCATATATTTTATGAACTGCCTAAGTAATAGTGTCATTGAATTTATGCTTCATATGAAACCCCGTTATGATTACATAACGAATGACTAATCCGTAGTGATGTTTAGAATTGCTTACAATATTGGGACAGTCGGCTAACCACCAGAAATAAGGGGTGACTTGAGTTAGGTCGGCTACTTTAGGCTTACTCGATCGACCTGGGTCAAACACAGACAACTGACAATAGTTAGACTAAGCGAAATGCTTGCATCCAGTACCGGTTGGGCCGAGATTCTCCGAGGTCAATCAAATTAGTCTAATAGTCGACTGATTGTGTATGTTCGCAATGTATGACAAGATTAAATGAAATCTATGATATTCCATTCCAATTGAATGAGTATATTTATAACAATTAGCAGTACGATCCACAAGACTCATGAACCAGGCATGGTGGTATGAGACACCGTGTCTGAGTTGTCAGCCTATGCTGGGGGGACAAGCCTCCCCATTATAGCCAATGAGAAATCATGAAGGCTATGAGCCTAATATATCATAAATAGAATGGATGTTGTGACGCACCGCAAATGCATTTGGGTGACAACTCTTACATTAATTGTGGTCGTCCTCCACCATGTTGATGATGTGATTAACCCTGTGTCATTCGGGATGTGTCATTTGGGTCCCTTGAGATCAGTCGGGCCAGTGTTAGTCCCACATTGGCTGGGGAGTCATCGCTTGGATGATGAATAAAAGACATCAAGGGATACAAGTGAGGAGTCGCTACGGCCTCACCGAGTCTTGTGATTCGGTTGAGACCATGATAAAATGGTGGTACCCTAGCTTTCCCAATATGTTGGATGAATGGAATTCAATAACTACTTGGCTAACATCTACATCAATTGCATTGCATTAAATATGATGTTGTAATTGGGTGATGGAGTCGCTTATGAGGAAGTATTGACATTTGTGAAATAAACGTTGAAGTCGCTTGTAAGGGAGTGCTGGATTGTAAGGGCATGCATCATGTCATAATTTCATAAGTACGTCTAACAAGCGTATTTAAAAGTGATTGTTTATCTGTTTATCATTAAGTGTACTGATTTGTCGATAACATGTATAACTTAGAACTAGTAAAACCACTAAATTAGTCACTCACTCCCACTTGGGACGGTGTTTTAAAACACTAATCAAACAATGTTGTTGATGCATGTGCTATCGAAGCCTCCAGCGGGTAGGCTTAGATCGGCTTGCACTTTCGTCATGATGTCTTGGGAGTGTTAGGACAAACTGGAAGACCTTACTTTTATTTAAATTTTGTGCATGTATATGTTGGAGTCCCTCGGGAACTAAGCGTGCTCTATATGTTAATTTTGTTGTATTATTTTTGTAGCTTGTATAATTCCCATTTTAGGCGACTACCACTATTGGAATTGTACTTTTGACTGTTAGCCTTATATTTATCGATTTTGTTATCTTTATGTCGATTTGGATCCACAAAGTTAAATTACATTACTTTGATTATTCGTGTGTGGAATGAATGTGAATCTAAACAAGGTTATACGCATTTTCATTTGCTTCACACCTAGGAACTCGAGACTAGGGTCTCTGTACTTGGGTGCTGATTTTTGGGGCATGATAAGTCATAATCCATCTGCTAAGGTTCAACCATTGGTGGTGGATCAGGCCCAACCCGATTTTGTCCCTCATGGAACAATAGATTTCTGAAAAATGCTGGAAATGTTGTTTTCCGGACATACCCTAATTCTGAACTTCAGGAACAAAATTCCTGACCTCTCGCTCTAGTCACCTAAACTCGACATGCAGTAGAGTATTGCTTCAATCCTAAATTGGGATGGGAGGTAGTTCCATTGTAGGGGAGGTATCGATGGCGTTTAAATCATGTTACTAACAAAGCTTCTTTCGAGACTATACTGTGTTGTCATGGGTAGAGCTGTACACGAGCAAAGTTAGCTCGGTAGCTCGCTCGACTCGACTCAAAAAAGCTCGACTCAACTCGGATCGAAGCTGAGTTTGAATCGAGTCGAGCCAATTTTTAGAGCTCGAAACAAGTTCGAGCCGAGTTCGATCTTGCCCCAGCTCGACTCGAATACTGCTCAAACTCGGCTCGACTCGGTACAAGGTATATATACCCTTTTAAAAAAAACCCTACCCCACCCTTTTTCAAAAACCATCCCGCCTGGCGCCTGCACGACCCTAATCCTCTCTTCCTAGTTCCTCCCTCTTCCTCCCTCTCTATTAGTCCGACCGGCGAAGCTCCTCCCTCCCTCTCTCTCTCTACTCTCTCCCTCATCCTCCCTTACCCGCACGGCCGCATCGACGCACGACCTCTCTTCCTCCCTCTGTCAGTCCGGTCGGCGAGCCTCTCTCTCTCTCTACTCTCTCCCTCATCCTTACCGCACGGTCGCACCGACGCATGACCCGTCTTCCTCCCTCTCTATCAGTCCAGTCACCCCTGCGGCCCTTCCACTGCACCTCGCCCAGTATGGTCGCCCTTGTGGCCCTGTCACTGCTGGGTTGCCCCTGCGGCACTTCCACTCAGCTTGCCCAATACGGTCACCCCTGCGGCCCTGCCACTGCTTGGTCGCCCCTTTCGGTTGCCCCTGCGGCCCTGCCAGCCACTGCTTGGTCGCCCCTGCCGGCTGCCACTGCTCTGTCAGTCTAGTCGCCCCAAGCCAGTTCGGTAAGCCCCTGCCCTATTGTTGTATGAATTGATTAATTGATTAATTAATTGGGTAGTTTACTAATCCCACACACATGTAGATCATTACATATCCACACCTGACCATGCACACAAATATTAAATATGTGAAATCATAGGCCCAAAAATTCAGAGAAATGGCCCTCAGATCATAGGCCCAAAAATTCAAAGAAATGGCTTGAAGTGTATGTTCTAAATATGTGAAATGGCCTGAAATTTTGTTTGTAGCCATTACTTTATTTTGAAATGTGTGTTCCAAAGATGTGAAATGGCTTGAAACGTGTATACAAAGTAAACTGGCAATTACTTTTGGTTGTAGCCATTACTTACTTTATTTTGAAATGTGTGTTCCAAAGATGTGAAATGGCCTGAAATTTATATCAAAAGAACTAAAAGTGTATCTCACTCTTGAATATATTAGATCTCATGTAGTGTTATAACGTAAGATTTGCGCCTGTGGATGGATGTGTATAGCTCCACAGGCATGTGGAATTAGAAATTTCTGAATATAAGGGATCTAACTTTCAATTAGCTATATCAATAATTCAATATTGGGCAGGTTATAACATTTTCCTATGGTAGCTTGTGCATTGTGTTTTCTCTTAATATCATGTTAGTTGTGGGTGTTTAGAAGAAAATATTTTGCCTTGTCAGCCACAAGTGATGCAATTATATCCAAAATGAGTTCATATCATTCAAATGTCATACAATGCAAGCATAAAACACAAATGCTAGAAAGAGTAAGATGTAGAAATTGGATCTGTCCAAAATGAGTTCATATCATTCAAATGCTATACAAGCAAGCAAAAAGCACAACTGATTTAACCAAGGAAGATGTAAAATATGAATATCATTGAGACACAAAAAATCAATTCCTACATTTAATCAACAAATCCGAGTTATGCCAAAGTTAAATCAATAGATCTGAGCTAGGCAGAGTTAATTAGATATGTGGAAACAATAGGGTCCATTATATTCTCATTTAATACCAAGCTCTCAACAACACATTTGGTAGAAGAGGTGGTAACACCTCTAGCCGTGCTCTCTGAGCAGTAGCTCCTTTGGAGCCCGCTTTCACGTCGGCCCAAAGATTTTAGCGTGGAACTAACAGATCTTCCCGTTGTGTCTAAAAGAGAGACGAAATATTTTTTATTTTTGTTAGCTAGTCTTAATTTATGTTTATACCTATTGGCTATTGGATATCTTTTATTTTTGTAAATGTTTTTAATAGTTTTTCTTTCAGCCTACCATTTTGTTTGCATAGATATTAATTATTTTTATTGTTCTAGTTATAGTATAGGATAATCAGTTGTCCATTTGAGAATTTCTATGTTTCCAGATATAGATTCAGTGTGTTCTTGGATGCATAGAAATTCTCAAATTGTCCATTTTTGAACAGTTCAGGGTTAGATAGATTGTAATGTCTTAATTTATTCCAATTTAAATGCATATGTCTGTTCTGGTTTCATCTCTCCTTTTTCTCTCTGGATATATTTCTTGTATTTATTTCCATCGTCAAATATCTACACTTTTTTTTAATGATTGACATGGGAATCAAATGCATGATTAATAAATTCTTAAGAGATAAGGGGAAATGCTGCTGGAATTTTGGCGTAGTATTTAAATTAGAAAATGAAGACATTACAATCTATTCAACCTTGAATAGGTGACTGATCTAGACAGTTAAGTAAGTATGCCCATCTAGCGGTCTAGGTATAGCCATATAACATATCAAGAACTTTATTTTATAGATGACTAGTCAAGACAAAAGCCCAAATACTCCCGGAATGGGTGCATCAGCCACATCTCTTCTAATTGTAGAGGGAGACACGTCAACTCAGGCAAATAAAAGAAGAAGAGATCAGTGGTGTGGGATGACTTCGAAGAAGTCACAATTAATGGTGTGACGAAGATAAAGTGTAATCGTTGCAAAGGGTTATACAGCAAGATTTCAGGAAGATCTACAACACATCTAAATAGGCATTTAAAGACGTGTCCTAAGAGACCAAGACACCCTCCTCCCGGCCAACAGTTGTTGTCATTTACGAAGTTAGAAGGGGATGACTCACAAGGCATAGTGTCCACTCATAAGTTTGATAAAGAGAAGCTAAAAGAGTGGTATGCTAGATTAGTGATTCTCGAAGAAAAACCGTTCAGAATGATAGAAAGTAAAGGGTTTAGGTTTTTCTATCAATTCCTTAACCCTCGAGCTGAGAATGTCTCCCGCGTCACAGTGTAGAGAGTGCATAATGATGTACGCAAAGGAGAAGATGAAACTGAAAGAAGTTTTGGCTTCAGTGTCCAGAATAGGTTTAACGTCTGATTTATGGACGGCATCCAATCAAAGAAAATGATACATTTCATTAACTGCTCATTATGTAGATAAGGATTGAAAACTCTATAAGAGAATTTTGAACTTCCTCAACCTTCCTCCTTCACATACTGGTTTACTTATTTCAGATTGCATATACAGTTGTCTACAAGACTGGGTCATTGAGAAGAAAATTTTAGTAATAACTTTAGACAATGCTTCAGCAAATGACAGTGTCATTTCATGCTTACATAACTAGTTTAGGACTATAAGAAATTTATTTTTTGATGGAAAAATATTCCCTGTCAGATGTTGTGCTCATATTCTAAATTTGATTATACAAGAAGGGCTGAAAGAAATTGACCTCACTGTAGAGAACATAAGAGAAAGTGTGAAATATATAAGGGGGTCGCTATCGAAACCGAGTGTATGGAATGACATCATCTAATGTTTGAATGTGCCATCTAAAAAAACGTTGAAGTTGTATGTGTGTGCACGTTGGAACTCGACGTTTGAAATGTTAGATACGACAATGGAATTACAGCTTGCATTTTCTAAATATGCAGCGCGTGACAGAATATATTCTTGGTTACCGAGCACAGCCGATTAGGCTAAAGCAAAACAAGTTCACACTTTTTTCAAAGTTTTCTACGATTGCACGAAGATTTTTTTTCGGGAATCAGTATCCAATCGCGAATCTGTTTCTTCCGTCTCTTTAGAAGATTAAGTATGTTCTACAGAAAAATGCCAGTACGGGTCCAGATTTCATATGCCAGATAACAGTTGGTTTGAAGATAAAGTTCGATAAATACTGGGATGAATGTCATCTGTTGATGTCCCCTAGAGACATTCAAGTTTCGTCAAGCCCTTGAAGATTTGTATAATTCGTATGCTACTATTTTACCTGCAGCAGGTGTTAATGAAAGTAGAGATACTGATGTTTCTATACCTTATAATGAGGATGTGCTAAATGAATACATATCATACTTGACACAAGAATGAATAGGAGTTGAGACTAAGGAATCAGAGCTAGAAATGTACCTCAATGAGTCAATCATAGTGCGATCTGACTTTGATGTGTTGGAATGATGGAAGATGAGGGTTGGTGAATCAAAATACCCTGCATTATTTGTGATTGCACATGACATATTATCAATACCAATTTCAATAGTGGCATCAGAATCCGCATTCAGCACATGGAGCAGGGTTGTGAGCAAATATTAAAGCTCACTTTCATCAAATACAGTTATAGCGTTGATTTGTACGGAAGATTGGTTGCGACCGATATGGGGAGGAGATATGAATGATGAAGAAGAAGAAGAGATTGAGATTCATGACGAGTCTCTACTTGCAGATCTGTAATTATTTTCGATTTTTCAATTTTTTTCGTTGAAACTTGAATGATCTGTAATATTATTTAACTTGAAACATGAAAGTGGTGGAATGTGGTTTGTAAGACTTTGATATTTATTTACTCACTACTGTTCATTTGCTTTTATTTTTGATACATTTATATTGCTTTTATTTTGTTCCTGTATTAAATTCAAATTATTTATCAATATTCTGATTTTTTTTATTATTAAAAATTGAGTGTATATATGTCATTATCTGACCCATCGACAAACATTTGGTACTACGCTTCCCTAGTTGAATCACCACCAAAGTCTGGAAGAACAAAGATTATGTGTGGTTTATGTGGCGCAAAGTTTGTGAACAAGACTAATTGGTTTCGGTTACACTTGTCATGTCGAGGTGGTGATGCAAAACCATGCCTTAATGCCTCTAATGATGTCCAAATTCTTTTTCAGGCCCTTTTAGATTCTAATAGAAAACCTTCCACTTCATCCAAACCTTCTGGTTCTAGATCTAGTACATGAATGACATCGACAAAAGATGCAGAGCAGGAAGTCAAATTAAAAGCTTTGGAGGAAGAACAATTCCAACTCGCCTTAAAACGCAGTATGAAAGAAGTTTCTAGACTTCAGCGATATCCTCAAAGATAACACGATGTTGAAACAGGATCGAGTACGACAAGCAAGAAGAAGAAGAAGAGTAACAAATTCAAATTCATCACCCGTCTCGGTGAATTTTATAAGGCATTGGGTACTATATACAATTCTTCATATAAAGAAAGTTTGAATAATCTAATTCAAAGTGTAAAAGAGCACAAATGAAATATCTATTCGTTTTCTGACTCAGAGGAAGCGAACCAATATGTATATGAAAAAATAGATAGTAGTTCGGATGGATCAGATGACAATACAGGAAGACACTCCTCTTATGGAGGTTATTAATTGTAAATTGTCTTTTGAACAATGTAAATATGTAATTATCGAAGTTTTTTAATCGTAAATTATGCATTTTATATATTTTATTGCTTTGTTCAACTTCGAATTCTAATTTGATAACAAATTTAAATGAATCTCAATTTATAACTTGAACTCGGCTCAAAGCTCGAACTCGGAAATTGATACTCGGCTTGAAAACTCGAACTCGAAACAGGCTTGAAGACTTGAACTCGACTCGAAAACTTGGCTCGAACTCGGACGAGCCGAGCACGAGCTGTTGTTCCAAGCTCGAAGGTCGAGCCGAGCACGAGCTAGGACTCGAGCAGTCCGAGTTGAGCACGAGCTGGGCAAAGCTCGGCTCGACTCGACTCATGTACACCTCTAGTCATGGGTGCTCTTTTAATGATGATGACATCAATCGGTACATGGCCTCAGTCTGGCTAGCCATCCATTTGTTTACAGGCTCAGTTTGAACATGAAATTGCTCGGCCTAAGCGTGTTGTACCAACTTTGCTTGAGCTCTCCCATATTCTCAAATGTTCTAAATACTCAGTCGAACATCCCGCAATCCGACCTTTATTTCTTTAAGAGAAGTGGTTTGAGAAGTCGATGCCCCTTCTTAGTTGGCAGGACTGAGTATCGGATTAGTGTTTAAATTGAATAATTCAGGATCCATTTGAACTAGCACGTCCTCGGTCGTAAGTTGCGTGGTTGGTGTCGAGGGTTTAACACTAGCAATTTGATTGTTTCTTTTAGTCATATTTCGGATTGATCAATTCGTAATGTCACATTGGTAAATAAACTAGAGCTAGTGTCTCACCGGGCGTGCTAAGAAAAATGTTGTTGTTATTTCAATCTCGGTCACATGATTAGTGCAAGTACGCTAGAATTAAATGTGCGACTCAATTCAAACCAAACAACTACGATCCCAAGTGCCAAGATAGGTAGATACATCAAAAATTGACCGGATATGACCGAGATCTAATAAGATCAGTTGCCTATTTAGCCACTTGCATAGTGTTGCTTAATATGATCAAGTGATTGTCAGATGGTAGGGTTCATCCTCTGAAGATGGATCACACCTCTTCCTTCCATACCAAAGGATTTTTTCTGTTTAATACAGATAAAATAATAATAATAAAAAAAAAAAGAATTCTTATAGTCGATCGCGGAGAATAATTGCAAAACACCTCTCTGGATGGAGAATTTTGCTTGATACTCGAATTGAATCCAACGTATAAGCATAGACTTGAATTAAAGCTAAATTTAATAACTATTTGATTACTACTACGGATTACACTAAGGAATGTAAATGGAAGATAAATGTAAATATTATATTAAGGAACGTAAATGACAGATAATTAAAAAAATAGATTTGGTTTGGTTTGGTTGGTATGAGATGATTTATTCTGCTGAATTTATTTGTTATTTATAGCTTTAACTTGAACATTTGGATTCTTCTCATATTCTGGCGGTTGCTATAACTACTTCAGCACTATTAACCATTTGGAGCCTTTTCTTCTTAGCTTGCCACCTGTATAGATAACCGCTCTAAGCTTTTTTGCTGGTTCGACCACGTTTTACTCAGCCACTATTATTTTATAAATGATGTGACATCTTTTTATAGACACAAACGATATACCTGCAAAATCGTCTTTGGTTATCTCCACATATTTTAAATTATACACTATACAACTCGTGTAAAATTATATATGTCTCTCTTTTATTGGCACTCGGAAGAACATACAAAAATAGAGTACACCACCGGTTAGAGGATCTATTTGGTATTGTGATTGGGTCCTTGAATATGGACCGTTAAATTATTATTAACTTGGTGTCTCTTGTACTTATAATCAAGATATGTCTATTATGGAGATCTATTCGATGATTACCACACAATTCTTAACCATGTGATGTGATTCAGAAGCACATTTTTCTCATTGTCAATTATTTGCATATATAGTCTTACTAACCTAGACTTTGAAACCATGTGATATGATTCATAAGCACACTTTTTTCTCATTGGTCAATTATTTGCATATATAGTCTTATTAACCTATAGTTTGATATGCAATGATATCAACTAAAAAATCACAATCCATAAAAGAAATTAGCCATACACCTTGAGCTATGTCAAATCAATGATGCATGACACTCTTCCCAGGTACCTAAAACCATGTTAAATCAATGATGTTTAGCATGCCCTAATGTGAAATTTACTTTTAAAATTGGGTATTAAAACTTAAAAAGTCCAAGTTTTCTACCTACACACACACACACACACACACACACACATATATGGGAAATGGTACTATGAGGTTGACCTCATTGGAACTTCCCATGAGGTCGAGCTGTGTGGGCCCCACCATGATGTGCGTCAAACATCAACACCATTCATTTGATGGGTCCCCTTTAAGTTATGGGATATCCCAAAAATCATCTGTATACGGAACTAAGGTGGGCCATAACATCTAAAATCATGTGAAGATATGCCTAAAACATATAAAAGCACTTGGTGATGCCCACCTGAAATTTGGATGCGGTTGAAAACTTGGTCTGACCTTTCATTCAAGCTAGACACATATAATGGATGGTCGGATTTGTGAACTACATCTCAGTGGGCTCAAAAAATGATTATGAATGTTTTAATGGGAGGGTAACCCCTCTCAATTTTTGTATGTGGTGTGACCCAAATAAGTCTTGGATTGACTTGCTTTTTAAGCCCGAGGCTATTGAGACTCAAATATTGCATAATTTTTCACATTTATATCTTGGTTTTATGAACATGAATCTGCTTAATATTCTATTTTACTCATGTATGTGTTGCAAGGTGAATTTAAGTGTTTGGATTGAAAAATAATGTTAAAAGCATGATTTTGATGCTCAAGAATTACCAAGGCAAGGGATTGATCTTAGGAGATCAAGATTGAAGAATTCACATGCCAAAATCTAAGAAAACCGAGTGAAGAATAAAGAAAATCGAAGATTTGAAGTAAAGAATCCTGAAATCGTCCTGAAAAAGTGTATTTTGAAGCTGTGAAGTTTATTTTGGGAAACTGCGCAGCAGGAAGACTGTTTTAAACGAACTATGCAGCGAGAAGTCTATTTTGGAAAAATACTTATATTTGATGCGTTTCTAGGGTTTTTCAAATTTGTATGAAAATTGGAGGTCCCTACTTATAAATAGGGCTTCCTAGGGCATTCTAAAACATTATTCAAGGGATTCAAGAGCAAAGTTTAAGGTTTTTAAAGAGTTTTTAGTTTTATTAAAACTTTATAAGTTGTTTTTTTTTTAAGATCTTTTCTATTTGCATTTTCTTTCTTTATTTCTTGTTGCTTTTTATTTCTGCAATTTAATTATATTTTTCTAAGTTCCTTCTAGCCCAAGGTAAAAGGGAAGCACATGGGTTTAATGTTTCTTTAAGATTATGATGATTGATTGTTTTAATGATGAGAAGAATGGTGTATGCATGTTATCTATTATTTAGGTTTTATTTTTTATTCTCTTGTGAGATCCATATGTTTCCATCATATGAGATCCACATTGATGGATAGGCTTACCCTAGATCAATCAGATTTCCTAGATAGGAGAGGTTCTCAACCTGTTATATTTCTTTGATATTCATTATCTTATAGATATTGAATACTTAAAATCACTGACGCTTGAGAATACATGTCAATGGTGCAAGTCCATAATTTTCTAATATGTTATATTATTTATTAAAATACTTAAACTGTTTCATTTTTCGACTAGGCTAATCATAGTGCTCAGATCCTAGTTGTGTTATCCAAGTCATCATGATTTTGGGACATTAACGTATGTGTGGAACTTTGAAGCTTGGGTGTTATTTTATTCATTTGAATTACATCCATTCAAAAATCCCAAAATCAAATCATCAGATTAATTTTTATTACTTAGTTTATTTTGCGTTTGATTTTTTTCTTCTCACAATTTATCTCCCTGTGGGATCGACCCTGTATTCACGGGATACTACTTACGAACCTCTGCACTTGGAGGCAAGCAAACAAGTTTTTGGCGTCGTTACCGGTGAGAGACTTAGAGAGATCAGATCTGTGCAAGATAGCTAAGGTAATTTTTTTTAAAAAAAAAATTTCTAAGGTAAGTTCTCTTCTAAACCTTCCAAATTTTATGTAGATTTTTTTTTATTTTTTTTATTTTTTTTTTTCTCTGAAAATAAATTCAATTGGGTCTTTCAAGTACTAACTATGACATAAAGTTATCGTACTTGGGATTTTATCACCCAAGTGCTATGGTTGTCCTATAGTTGTTGTTTAATCACAAAGATCATCCGCTGAATAGATTTTCCAGATCAGCATAGTTTAATTTTTACATTAGTTTTACTTTTATTTAATTAATTTATTTTTTTGCTTTGTGGACTGAACCCTCATGGTCGGCCCTGCCGCCTGGGTTGTTGGTTAAGTTTTTATTTTTATTTTAAGTATCATACTCGCTATTTGAATTAGTGGTATTTTTTGTATGGTGTGGATGGTTTATGTCCGTTGGAGTAGGGATCAAAACAATCGACTCTCCTCTAAAGGGGGACTAGTTCCAGGCCTTGATCATTCACTTAGAAGAGGCACTCAACATCACTTGAATTCCATGGCAGACCTAGTTGATAATTCAAATCCAAATCTGTCAGATCCAACTATAAATCAAAATAGAGAAAATCAATTTAATCCTCCTCTTGAGAATGAAAATGAAGTTCATAGGAATGTGTTAAACCAACCACGGACTTTCAGTGAACATTTACACCCTGAGAGATCAAACTACCATCTTGTATAGTGTTCCCTGCTCACACAGGGAACATTGATTTTAAACCAGGTGTGATTCAATTGATTCCTAAATTTCATGGCTTAGATTCTAAAAGCCCGTACTTGCACCTCAAGGACTTTGAGGAAGTAATTGCAACGTTACAAGTAAACAATAGCAATGGGATATACTTAAGCTTAGGTTATTCTCATTTTCTCTAGAGGATCGGGCCAAAGCATGGCTCAACTCTCTAAGACCTAATACCATCACTTCATGGCAAGCCTTAAGTAGAGAGTTTTTGAAAAAGTTTTTTCCCGAGCACAAAACAAATGCACTAAAACAAGAAATCATGTCATTCTCCCAAAAGGGGAATGAACTATTTTTTCAAGCTTGGGAGCGCTTCAAAGACATTCTAATTACTTGTCCACATCATGGTTATGAACCATAGCACGTGATTGATGCTTTCCGAAAGGGGCTCACCATGGATACCCGTCAGTTCATAGAGATGATGTGTGGTGGAACCTTTCTTGACAAAGATCATAATGAGGCTTAGGATTTTCTAGATATGTTAGCAGAGAATACATAGACATGGGATGTCTTTGCTAAATCAGACCAAACTAGACCTAGTCCTAGAGAGAAAGCGGAGATGTATGTCCTAAGAGAGGAAGATGACCTTAATGCAAAATTCGCTGCATTGGCTAGAAAGGTCGAAGCCTTGGAAATTAAGAAGGTTGATATGGTTAAAGCAAATACTTCCTTAGGTAATTTTTGTAGCATTTGTGGTGGTACAGACCATAACACAAAAGATTGTTCATTAATCTCAGTTGTACAAAATATCACGCATGAGCATGATCAAGCAAATATTATAAATAACTACCAAAGGTCAGTTATGCAACCAATGGGAAACACGTATAATCCAAATTGGCGTAACCATCCTAATCTTAGTTAGAGGAATGGACCACAAATTAATGCGCCCAATGTACCTCAAATGCCTCCACAAAACAACTTCTTTGGGGCACCTAACAATGCACCATATGTGCCCCCGCCAAAGCGATCATCTGTGGAGGATGCATTGACCACATTCATGAACTCTCAAGATCAAATGAATCATTCTCTAATCCAATCAAATCAGGAATTAAAGACAGCTGTGGCTAAGATTGAGACTCAACTAAATGCTAGGAAAAAAGGCACCCTTCCTTCTCAACCTGTGCCAAACCCTAGAAATACACATTTCATTGGAGACTCAAATCCAAATGAGTTACATCATGAACAAGCTAAGGCCATCATTACCTTGAGAAGTTGGAAAAGATATCGATAATAAGATAATGTAACCGGTAGAAATACCGGAGGATGAGCCACTGTCTCAAGAAAATGATGAACCGGCTATGGTTCAAAAGCCGCAACAACAAAAGGATAAAGAGACTAAGTCATATGAGCCTCCAGTTCCGTTCCCATCTAGACTATGGAATCCAACTGTCCCCATGAAATATCAAGAGGTGTTGGATGTGCTCCAAAAGGTTACTGTCAATATTCCTCTGCTTGATGCCATTAGATAAATTCCATCATATGCTAAATATCTCAAGGACTTGTGCACTGTAAAGAGGAAATTAAATGTGCACAAAAAGGCCTTCCTTACTGAGAAAGTGAGCGCTATTATTCAATAAAAGGTTGTACCCAAATACAAAAACCCGGGAAGTCCCACTATTCCTTGTATTATTGGAAATTTTCAAATCGAGCATACTTTGCTAGATTTGGGTGCAAGTGTCAACTTAGTACCTTATTCGGTTTACAAACAAATGGGGTTAGGCGAGCTTAAACCAAGCACGATTACACTCCAACTCGTTGACCGCTCCATTAAGGTACCAAGGGGAATTTTAGAGGACGTGTTAGTCCAAGTGGAGAAATTCTACTTCCCCATGGATATTATTGTACTAGACACTGAACCATGTGTAAATGCTAGCACTCAAGTTCCCATCATTTTAGGCCGCCCGTTCCTAGCAACTTCAAATGCAATCATAAATTGCAGGAATGGAATGATAAACTTGTCTTTTGGTAACATGACTCTAGAGCTAAATGTTTTCAATCTATGTAAGCAGCTTATTAATAATAATGATATCCATGAGCTGAATTTCATGGACTGCTTGACAGAAGAAGAGGAATTGGAACCTAGTTTGACTGAGGAATTAATTCAAGTCATTGGGGACTTGAAAAATTTTGATTTAGAAAAAGTGCTTGCTAAAATTTGTGATGATAATGAGAGCACTACCACCCAGGACATTGGTATGTACCAATGGAGACCGCGCACTCAAATCCTATCTATCGAGGACTCGCAACCTCTGTCATCACCAACCAATGTTCCAAAGCTTGATTTAAAACCACTACCAAATGAGCTTAAGTATGTATACTTAGGTGAAAATAAAACTTATCCTGTGGTGATCTCTTCATTTTTAGACAAGGATCAAGAGATTAAATTGTTGAATGTTCTAAGGGACCACAAAGGAGCCTTGGGCTGAGCCATTTCTGACATCAAGGGTATAAGCCCTTCCATATGCACCCATCGGATCCACCTCGATGAGGACGCCAAACCAATTAGACAACCTCAAAGGCGTCTCAATCCAAAAATGATGAAAGTTATAAAAAATGAGGTGATCAAATTATTAGATGTGGGAATCATCTACCCAATATCCGATAGTGTTTGGGTGAGTCCAACTCAAGTAGTCCCAAAGAAATCCGGAATAACTATTGTACAGAATTCTAATAATGAACTTATACCAACACGTGTCACCACTGGTTGGCGTGTTTGCATTGACTATAGAAAATTGAACCAGGTCACAAAGAAGGATCATTTCCCTCTACCATTCATTGATCAAGTTTTAGAGAGGGTAGCAGGTCACTCCTTCTATAGTTTTCTTGATGGATATTCCGGATATAACCAAATAGAGATAGCCCTGGAAAGACCAAGAGAAAACCACGTTCACTTGTCCATTTGGTACATTTGCTTTCAAACGGATGCCATTTGGATTGTGTAACGCTCCAGCAACTTTCCAACGGTGTATGTTAAGTATTTTTTCAAATATGGTTGGAAAGTTTCTTGAGGTTTTCATGGACGACTTCTCTGTATTTGGGAGTAGTTTTGAGGAATGCCTCAACAATTTATCTCTTGTCTTGTCTAGGTGTGAAGAGAACCCTTGTCTTAAATTGGAGAAATGTCATTTCATGGTTCAAAAGGAATTGTTTTGGGCCATGTTATCTCCAAAAATGGAATCGAGGTAGATCGCTCAAAACTCGACATTATAGCTAATCTACCTATCCCCCGAACTGTTAGAGATATTAGATCACTTATAGGGCATGCTGGTTTTTATAGAAGATTCATCAAGGACTTTAGTGTCATTACTAGACCCTTGACTAATCTTCTTCAAAAGGATGTTCCATTTAAGTGGACAGATGAGTGTGCAAATGCCTTTAATAAAATTAAATCATCTCTTACCACTGCACCTATCATGCGTCCACCAGATTGGACACTTCCTTTTGAACTAATGTGCGATGCAAGTGACTATGCCATAGGGGCTTGCTTTGGCCAAAGGAAAGATAAACGGCCTACGTTATTCACTATGCGAGTAGAACTCTAAACTCGGCCCAAGTGAACTACTCAACAACTGAAAAAGAGTTACTTGCAGTAGTTTTTGTTTTGGATAAGTTTATGTCCTACTTGCTTGGATCCAAAGTGGTCATTTTCACAGACCACTCGGCTTTAAAATATTTGTTATCTAAGAAGGATGCAAAGCTGAGACTTTTGAGATGGATCATCCTAATCCAAGAATTTGACTTAGAGATAAAAGATAAGAAAGGAGTAGAAAACGTAGTGGCCGATCACCTTTCCAGATTGGTGTTAGATGATTCCATCAAGGAGATACATATCCAGGACACTTTTCCTAATAAACAATTATTTGCGATCTCCAAATTTCCTTGGTAATGGATATAGTGAACTATCTTGTAACGGAAAAATGTCATATCATTGGAAGTCACAAGATAGGAAGCGTTTTGAAACTGAGGTTAGGAACTTCTTCTGGGATGACCCGTATTTATATAAATATGGGACTGATCAAATTTTTAGACGTTGTGTCCCAAATGATTAAGTTCAGAGTGTTATTTTCTTTTGTCATATAAAAGCATGTGGTGGCCATTTTTCTGCTAAGAAAACCACTGCAAAAATCCTGCAGTGTGGTTTTTACTGGCCTACCATGTTTAAAGACACACATGCTTTCTGTGTTGCCTGTGATAGATGTCAAAAGTTGGGAAGAGTGTCTCGGCGCAACATGATGCCTTTATCCCCAATTTTACCATTGGAGATTATTTATTGTTGGGGTATTGATTTTATAGGCCCATTTCCAACTTCTTTTGGATTTCTTTATATATTGGTTGGTGTGGACTATGTTTCAAAGTGGATTGAGGCAGTTCCAAGTAGGACCAATGACAACAAAGTGGTCATACGATTCCTCAAGGAAAATATTTTTTCTAGATTTGGAACTCCAAAGGCCATCATTAGTGATGGTGGGTCTCACTTTTGCAATAGGACATTTGAGGCTTTGATGAAGAAATATGGCATCAAGCATAAAGTGAGTACCCCATACCACCCACAAACGAGTGGGCAAGCTGAGATTTCTAATCGGGAAATCAAACACATTTTTAGAGAAAACTATAAGGCCAGATAGGAAAGATTGGTCCCTCAGACTATCCGACGCTTTATGGGCTTATAGGACTGCTTATAAGACCCCGATTGGAATGTCTCCATACAGATTGGTGTATGGGAAGGCTTGCCACTTGCCTGTGGAATTGGAACATAGAGCCTACTGGGCAATAAAGAAATTAAACTTTGATATGGACCAAGCAAGTGGACAAAGGAAATTAGAGTTGAATGAATTAGAGGAGCTGAGGAGAGACTCCTATGAAAATTCTAAAATCTACAAAGAGAGGACCAAAGCTTTTCATGACAAAAATATCCTGAGGAAGAAAGAATTTTGAACCTCAGCAAAAGGTCCTATTGTACAATTCCCGTCTCCAGTTTTTTCGGGGGAAAGTTAAGATCAAGATGGACAGGCCCCTTCATTGTGAAGAATGTTTATACTCATGGGGGGCTGTTGAAATTGAGAATCCACGTAATGGCAATGTGTACAAGGTTAATGGTCAGAGATTGAAGCCTTATGTGGAAAACTTTCATTTGGGAGAGGAGTCCTTCCCTCTTCATGAGCCAGAATATTCAGATTGATGCTCCTAGTCTGACGGAGCGTTTCTGTAAGGTTTGTATCATATTCAATTCTTTTTAGTATCACATAGCAGGTGAGTTTTTCATGGTAGGTACTATCCACCTTTCTTTTATTTTTATTGTTCTCTGCATTACATTATCATTACATTGGGGACAATGTAGATTTTAGGTTGGGGGGTGTGGATAGTCATCCATGTGATTTTTTTTATTTTTTTGTTTCAGTTATTTTATTATTTTTAGGTTATTTTATTTTTTAGGTTTATGGAAAAAAAATTCAACATTTTCAAAATAATATTTTTATATACAAGAATGTGAACATGATATTATGCGAATTCCAAAGGCAAAGTTAATACTTATTCTAGGTTGATAGTAGTCAGAATTCTGATAACTGAAAATTATAAATGAGTTCAATTATCTAATCACTAGTTTAAAGTGAGTTGTAATTTGATGTACTGAATTCACAATACACCCTAGCTAACTAAGTGAGGAATATGATATGTGAACTAGAATAACAACTTTTGATTCAAATAAGGTTGAATGAACTAGTATCATTGATATATGCTTAAAAGATAGAATATTGAAGAAGAAGAAAAAAAAAAAAGAGTGATGGAAAAAGAAAATTTTATTATAGAGCATAAATGCAATGACCATAACAATCGTGTCAGTAATCCGGAGTAAGGATACCTAAGTATCCATTACTGTTACCATTACAAGTACGATACCTTAGGTTATGAAGCAAACCCAGTGGGAATCTTCATCTAAGGGTGGTCTATAATAATGAGGATATGATGATAAAAGAAGAATGACATGAAAAAAAAAAAATAACTAGAGATTTCATACTCTTGGAATGATTGAAAGGAGGTTAGGATAGAGAACATGCATATTTCTCAAAGTTAGACTAGTGTCACGGAGCACCTAAGGATATTGGATCATAACTATTCTAAATTTTGATTAGGTCTCTGAACTCAAGGATGTAATGGATTAGGAAATTGAGATTCTAACTAACTTCAGACTTAGGTAAGTATTTTTTTGTTTTGGAATTCATATGATGAATGGAGGCATAATTGTATAAATTTCTGAGTGTTGAATTATTTTTCAAGTTTTCAATGTTTGTGGGTAAC
Organism: Magnolia officinalis; assembly: GCA_021015155.1. Classification (NCBI taxonomy): domain Eukaryota; kingdom Viridiplantae; phylum Streptophyta; class Magnoliopsida; order Magnoliales; family Magnoliaceae; genus Magnolia; species Magnolia officinalis. Next base: position 1,518 of record JAJHSJ010001247.1, on the reverse strand, counting down.
ATTTCTAGAAACCCTCACGAGACTATAACTCATCCACTAGGGAAAACTTAGGGGTTTAAAGGCTTATTGCATATACTAAATGCAATCGAGATTACCTGCGAAAGTGGTGTAGTTAGAATTTTTTTTATTATTATTATTATTTTTCATTTTAATTTTGTTCTAAAAATTAGTTTTATTTTTTTCGCTTATTTTGCTCGGGACTAGCAAAATGCTGGTTGGGGGGGTGTGTTGAGACTCAAATATTGCATAAATTTTCCCATTTATATCTTGGTTTTATGAACATGAATCCGCTTAATATTCTATTTTACTCATGTATGTGTTGCAAGGTGAATTTAAGTGTTTGGATTGAAAAATGGTGTTAAAAGCATGATTTTGATGCTCAAGAATTACCAAGGCAAGGAATGATCTTAGGAGATCAAGATTGAAGAATTCACATGCCAAAGATCTAAGAAAAACGAGTGAAGAATAAAGAAAATCGAAGATTTGAAGTGAAGAATCCTGAAATCGTCCTGAAAAAGTGTATTCTGAAGCTGTGAAGTTTATTTTGGGAAACTGCGCAGCAGGAAGACTGTTTTAAACGAACTATGCAGCGAGAAGTCTATTTTGAAAAAATACATATATTTGATGCGTTTCTAGGGTTTTTCAAATTTGTATGAAAATTGGAGGTCCTTACTTATAAATAGGGCTTCCTAAGGCATTCTAAAACATTATTCAAGGCATTCAAGAGCAAAATTTAGGATTTTAAAAGAGTTTTTAATTTTATTAAAGCTTTATAAGTTGTTTTTTTTAAAGATCTTTTCTATTTGCATTTTCTTTCTTTATTTCTTGTTGCTTTTTATTTCTGCAATTTAATTATGTTTTTCTAAGTTCCTTCTAGCCCAAGCTAGAAGGGAAGCACATGGGTTTAATGTTTCTTTAAGATTATGATGATTGATTGTTTTAATGATGAGAAGAATGGTGTATGCATGTTATCTATTATTTAGGTTTTGTTTTTTATCCTCTTGTGAGATCCATATGTTTCCATCATATGAGATCCACATTGATGGATAGGCTTACCCTAGATCAATCAGATTTCCTAGATAGGAGAGGTTCTCAACCTGTTATATTTCTTTGATATTCATTATCCTATAGATATTGAATACTTAAAATCACTGACGCTTGAGAATATATGTCAATGGTGCAAATCCATAATTTTCTAATATTTTTTATATCATTTATTAAAATACTTAAACTGTTTTATTTCCGACTAGGCTGACCATAGTGCTCAGATCCTAGTTGTGTTATCCAAGTCATCATGATTTTGGAACATTAACGTATGTGTGGAACTTTGAAGCTTGGGTGTTATTTTATTCAATTGAATTACATCCATTCAAAAATCCCAAAATCAAATCATCAGATTAATTTATTACTTAGTTTATTTTGCGTTTGATTTTTTTCTTCTCACAATTCATCTCCTGTGGGATCGACCCTGTATTCACGGGATACTACTTACGAACCTCTGCACTTGGAAGCAAGCAA